>CAKAOI010048606.1:0-14604 GCA_916701655.1 Sebastiscus albofasciatus
TAACTATATATATATATATAACTATATATATATAACTATATATATATATAACTATATATATATAACTATATATATAACTATATATATATATATAACTATATATATAACTATATATATAACTATATATATATATATATACATATACATATACATACATACAGTATATACTGTATATATTATTCATAAGTACTTGAATACCAATCGGTTAAAACACCAAACATTTAATGTTTGTAATTGTGTATCTAGTTTACTACCAGAATTGAATCAGCCTACCTGTGCATGAGATTTCAAGCCAAATCCATAAATTATGTTTTGATAAGTCTTGCTAACAGACACACAGGCAGATTGTTTTGGTGGAGGTATTCAATTAAAACATAAATGGAGAGAAAGGAAACATAAGAGAAAGGTGGTGTCAGTGTCCCTGAGCATTTCCCCAGTTAACTGGTCTTCATTCAGTGATTAAGGTGGCAATTTCCATTGCTGCTTGTGTACACACTAACATGGTGAGGAGGTCTCAATGGAATGACCACATGCTGTTTGATAAATGTAAGCCTCAGTGAAGAGAACGTGGATCCTTGTGCTGCGAGCTGTAGAGAAACACAGGGGGGATTTATGTCTGTGGCTCTCCTTGGACCAAGAGTCCAAAGCTCCTGGAGCCTTCTCTCTCTGACCCTCACGAGTCCGTGTAAGTCCTCTCATCTCGAATTATTCATGTTTCCACAACCAGGGCTGAAGCTTTAATCAAATGCCTGCTACCCTTCATGCTGCCGACCTCTCTCACACGGAGCCGTCACAGCAGGGTGGGTAGGTCAATCGCTTCTGCCACCACTGTTTCCTCTGAGGAGCATTTCCATGGCATGGGATGGCCATTAAAGCGATTTGAATCGGTGCTGGCAGAGTGGACGTTCCTTGCCGCTTGCCTTGATAACACACAATGTAATGATTAATGTGTGAGGGTAGGGGTTGTCTTGAGTTTGGGACAAAACACAAGCGACTGGAGGGGCAGTGGTTCAATTCCACAGAGTGACTGGGAAAATCTGGTCAGTGAACAAATGAGTAACAGTCACCCCTTAGTAGATACCCTAAAGCACAGCACGTATAAGCCACATCTGCTTGAGTAGAGCTGCTCAGTGGCCAGTGATAGAGGACTGTGCTTGCACTAAGCACCATCCAGCATGTTTGTGCTGCTGTATGAATAAAACAGCACCATGCTGAAACTGAGCATGTGTTTTCACGTTGGATAATTAGTGAAACTGGATTGTTCCAAGTCTATTGGAACAGCTGAACTCACGCTCTACAGTATGACTTTGATTTAACTGCTTTGGAAAACAGAGACTCATTTTACAAAACCCTTTCAGAGTGCATAGTTCTAATGAATGTGTGATTGATGACCTTGGAGGTTGGTAGAGAGGCAGAAAATACACCATTAAAAATTGTTATTGATATGTTTTTCTTGCATACCACTGCTTTGCTATAACTGGCCTAAAAGCTGCATGGATGGTAAAAATTAGGGCTGTCAAAGGTAAACGCGGTTTAAAGCTAGAGAGAACATACCAGTATCATATGAAACTATACAACTTAAGGAATCCATTGGTACCATACTATGTCATACTAGCTTGTTATGAAGGAGGTTAAATAACGCTCCAAACTTCCACTAAATTTGGCGAAGAAAAACTACCATGGACATTTTCAAAGGGGTCCCTTGACCCCCAAGATATGTGAATGAAAATGGGTTCTGTGGGTACCCACGAGCCTCCCTTTGACAGACATGCCCAAAAACAAGCATATTTTCCCACTTCCATGTTGATAAGATATTAAATACTTGACAAATCTCCCTTTAATGTACATTTTGAACAGATAAAAAACGTGTGATTAATTTGCGATTAATCATGATTAATCATGGACAATCATGTGATGAATCGTGATTACATATTTTAATTGATTGACAGTCCTAGTAAAAATGCTAATTTAATTTCTCCATGTGATATTAATATAACCTAAAACGCGAGATTGTCTGGTAATCTCTGTCCAAATGTCACCAAATCTCAGTCACATCATAGGCAAATAAGCCATTTACCATATTCTGTTTTAATTACATTTAACATATGCAATAGGGTTGACATTCCAAAGCTACAATTGGAAGCATTGATACAGACAAAGATAACCAGCTGTACTGTACATCACAAGAGCCAATTGCTTTTGGCAGACCAAGGCGAGGCCAACAAGCCTTAAGTTCAACATATGTCAACTGAAAGAGAAAAATTATTACAACCGAAAGGATGCAGCGGCGAAGTGCTCAGTCAGTTTCACATGCAGTTCGTCCAGGGAACATTAAAAGAGAAAGTTGACACCTTTTATATGGAAGTCCAATCAGTGTTGATGGTAAATGTAGTCAATTTAAGCAATAAATTCCTCACTGCTTGCTATATTGACCGAAAAAGCTGAGTTCTCCTGCTGCAAAATCTGTTCCTGCCACCAGCGCCGCCATTTGATGTGTGATGTAGTCGGTGGTAAGGAAGAACTATAAGGTATTTAAGCTTGGATTTCTCCAGCTAGGGTGCGTGCTCTAGATGCCACTCAAAAGCAGAACTTCCTTGTTCTCTTTGCTTGTATTGCAAACTACCGGTAGTTATGTCTACAACAGCGAAAATGGCATCCCAACATATGAGTGCAGTGGATGTTATGGACGGGGAACATTTCACTGTGTTTTGGCTGACTTGGATATTCGTATTTAATGTGCCATGTGCTTCTGTTCGTTGCACGGAGAGTGAGTATTTTCAGAGCAATGGGCCTTCGGAACAATGGTAGGTTGTTTTTGAGATAACGGGTTGTCGGACAAATCGGCTTTAGGTCCAATGGGACATTTTTCGGACAATCGGGGTTTCGAAATGGCTTTTTTTACGGCATCACAAACTAGAATGACTAGAAGGTAGGAATTTATAGCTTGCGTGTTTACAAGTAGCCGTGTCTACTGGGGTAATGTCTTCGAGTCGAAAATAATCACATCCCTTAAGAGCTTAAAGGGCTCTTTAGCATGAAAACACTGGTCACAGAAAAGAAATGTTATTCAGGCACTCCCTCACCAACAAGAAGTTTATTCAAGTGTGATATTAGTATACTTCTTTTAAACTTAAAATAAGAGAGTATACTTTCAGTTAACTTTTTATGTACTTATCAGAGATATACTTAACAGAATTATACATAGGTATACTTTGCTCATACTGATAAGTATACAGAGAAGTCTAAGTATACTTGGCTTATAGGCCTACTTGTCCTTAAACGTTTGATCGAGATATACTTACAGTAAAGTAAAAAGAAAAGTAGAATTAAGTAATCTTGCCTTATAGACTTACAGAAAGGTATACTTGGCTTGTAGTTGTGCTTACTTTAGGCAGAGCAATGAGAGAAGAGATATTATAGTAAAAGCATTTCTTTACTCAGGCATACCATTAACAATTGCTTTATATGCATGATTATGAAAATCAAACACCACTTTCTAAAAAG
Source organism: Sebastiscus albofasciatus (assembly GCA_916701655.1). Taxonomy (NCBI): domain Eukaryota; kingdom Metazoa; phylum Chordata; class Actinopteri; order Perciformes; family Sebastidae; genus Sebastiscus; species Sebastiscus albofasciatus. The sequence continues at coordinate 3,505 of CAKAOI010048606.1, forward strand.
ATCTGACACATCAATAGTTTGTGATGGAACATTCTGAAGATTTGAGAACTGGCCATATCGATGTGAACATTAGTCTATAGGTATTTAATGTCTGAGTTAGGGTTGATTTTGGAGTAAGGTTTACAAGTGGTAAAACGAATGACTAAATGAAGTCCCATTCCTCTGGATCGGCACATCTACATGTATTCCTCTCTGTTACTTTTGGTGTTCACCTATAGGGCTTTTGTACCATGAATCCATACTCTGTTAACCTTCCTGGTCCCACACATTGTTATGCAAATCTGTATTATTCCATTATTCCTTCTCACTTTGAAAGGTACAGTGCTTCATTTACAGAATCGATGAGCCCAAATGTAAAACGTTGGATCACAAGGCCCCTTATGCATGGTTCAAACAGACGTAATTAATGTAATCATTGGATCTTAAATACTCTTGGGCGAAAATGGCTGCCAACGTGAGCCCATATTTATCCAGGAAAGATTCTCTATAATGGAAACAATTTCTACAGATGTCTTGTTTTAAAAGGGACATTAAATACTTTCATAAAGTTGTCAAATATCTCCTCACGATGCGCAGCTGTACGTTCTGTGTGTGCTGACAAAAAATCCAAACACAGCCCCAGGTGGCTCTGTAAATGGGAAACAACACAACGCTATTCCACCCAATCAGCAACACTGGGTGTTCATTCTCGTGTACAGGACGGCAGAAAGGCCATGAAAGAAAAAGGCAGTGGGAGCAAGAGGGACGGTAAATCTGGTAAATGTTAACGTTTTGAACTCCACAGCAAAATATCAACAATCTGTCTCCAGAATTGCTGACCCCACCTTTAATTAATTTAATCCCTATGCCAAGGCCAAATCAGAACTTCACAGATGCTTAAACGTGGACTTAGTGAGTTTTTGTACAGTTTTTTGGATGGATGTAGAAGCTCCCTTGCCGTGCCGCAGTATTTTATGTTAACCTTTAGTAATACCCTTTAATCTAATGAGGAGGCCCTACTGTAGCTCGAGGACATGGGAGTGTATTATCAAATATCTCCTGATAAAGGCGACCTTATGACCAACCCAATGACAGGGCGACTCTCTGTCTGCCGTTTATTACTTGTTATAGTTTACAGTTGTAAACTATGGCTGATATGGTACTTTCTTAAATAATGTGTTTTTGTACTATAAGATCTTCACAGTGAAACTTTCTCTTGACTCCTTCCACAGGGAGGTCACAGGTCATTCAGTGTCTTGCTAAGCTTGACCTGTGTGTCTGAATGTAGTTCTCCTTTTCCTTTATTAATCTATTTCATATGTACAATACAGTATGCTGTGAAAGTTCATGTTGTTACTGTCACTTGGCCTGTGACACACGTAGCAAATGTTAAGACATTTTATTGAATTTATTAAATCAAGAGTTAAACTCAATTAGATGCAGGAAACCTCAAATGTTTTCAGAATCATCTTGTAGTGTACTGTTTATCTGTAAAACGCCGGAGCAAACATTCTCATTTTACAGCTAAACAGTACACTACAAGATGTTTCTGAAAACATTTTAAATGAGAAATAGGCATTACAGTAACAGAATATTAATTAATATTTGATCAGCACTGCCTAGTTTGACTGTTTGATCAGAGTTTGCGAGTGATTGACAGCTGCCGCTGTTGAATTAACAGCCAATAGGAAAGCACTCTCGCCTGTTATTATGGAATATTTGCCCAATGATGCCAAAAACATTCTGCTTACTGCAGGTTTAAGTGTGGCATCGCTCATCTCGCTCATCGCTATCTGTATAGGATGACTTGCTGTGAAACACCAGCGTCAGTTCATTTCACGACTGAACAGATGCTGGTACTGACTCTTAAGCTGGCACAATATAGCAGTGTAGATCTAGATAAGACTTCGCCACATGATCGGGTGCAGCATTGTACCAGACAGACGTTTGCTAATCCCACCTGTCACAGTTAAGGTTCCGTTTATTATCATACCTTCCAGCTCCTCTTTTCTCCCCTGCTGAAGTGGAGGATCTAACTCTTATTCATGTCTTTTCACACCCAATTAACTCATGCAGGCAGCATGTGCCCTGTTGACCATACGATGCTACCCTGAGATATTTCCTACCTCACTGCCGCATGATAAGAATAGAACTGTTGCCAACTGCAGTTACCTTGACAATCCTTACCAACGTACTGTAAACACTGGCACTACTTTCTGTGCAGAACACAACGCAAAAATATCATTTATATTAAAGCAGATTACTGAAAATACACACTAAACATCACATTATTAGCAATGCTCCAAGCATTATACCACATTGTTGTAACTGCACACTAAACATTATAGTACATCATAGCAAAGAAACAGCATCTGTGCAGTCGGTTCTGTCAATGTGAACATGCAGCATCCATTAAATGTCACTTTTTCTACGGTGTTCCTCAAGGTATTGGTGTCTTAACATATTTACTATATCTTCTCTATTTTCCATACCATGATTCTGCTAACATACAAGCCTTTGGTTTTACTTTGTCAATAATCTTTGTCCTCATACCACACAACTGCAAACACAATGTAAACCCGTACACAGACGGCACGGCTGTGCATAATCCATCCCTGACAATGCAAGCATGCTCGGTTTACATCATCCATCCATTACATGTTTATCTTAGAACGCACAATACCAAAGTTGATTACAACAAAGGTGTGTTCTTTTTTATATCGATTTAACAGAAATACACAGTACGCAATGGACCCAGGGCAAATATTGCATTTGCTTTTGTGCAGTCGTCCGTAACAACACACAGACACACATCTGACGCACGCCTCCTCCCGTCATTTCATATTATTAGATCACTTGCAGTGGGATGCTTCAGACAGATGGGGTTGACGTCTTAGATCTGGGTTGCTAATCCCTTCTTAATTTATCTTAATATAGTTGACCGTCTGTATTGTACCTGCAGTATTTGGCGTGTGGGGGTGGTGGTGTCCTCCGGGAGCACTGGTGCCAGGTAAATATGATTTACTAGAGATACTATACAGAGAAGACAGAGCCATCTGTATTCCCAATGTGCCTCACATACAGTATGAGTGAGCTAGAGCAGGAACGCAATGCCTTTTCCTCCGCCTTTTGCTCGTTCAGCTGTTTTCACGTGTGGACAATCGAGGCAGATGAATAAAGGCTGTTTTTATTTGTGTGTGGGTGTGAGGGTTGGAAGTGCACAACCATTTCATCAGTGGAGATGATTCAGTTGCTGTCCCATGAATTCATATGTTACTAAGATTGAGTAGATCCCAGCGTGCTGATACTGTTTGCCCTGCTGTTTGCTGGTCATATGATTTGTACATACTTTATTATGGCAATTTCTACAAAGAACTCCACAAGCTGTGAACATAAGGAAACAAGGATAGAGGAAGCATTTAAATGTGAGGTTGCTTCCAAAATTCCATACCAATGTGCTATTTAATACACTAAAAGAGATATTTTAGTACGTCCGAAACCTTAGTATGAAAATTATTGAAATATTACAGAATGTAACGCTGGACACTACGGCTACATAAATATCCCACAATGCAATGCGATAGTGGTGACAACGTTCATAATAGACGTTGACAGATGGCTCTGTAACATCAAGAACGCTTCAATTTTACAGTAAGCATAAGATTTCAAGTTGTTAGGCATAGTATATATTTTAAATTTATTCAGACTTTGATTCTCACAAACGTCGTTTAGGTCACATGAAGTTGGCACGAGTTACCATGGTTACGCGTCTCCAGCCGTTTAGGAGGCTCACAGGAAGTGACGAAGTAAGTTACAGCTCGGTGTGCCTGAGAAGATACATACTACTGTTTATTCACATAAAAGTATGTTGAATGATAGTACACCTATTGCGTATGTAGTACATAGTATGCGATTTTGGACGAAGCCTAATAATACAAACAAATAAATGACGTAATTTTAAATTAGAAGGTATCAATTCCCCAGTTCATGTTTTTGCTGTTGTTGTTGTTGTTTAGATTCCAATTTGTCCCAATATTTCAATAGTTAATTTTTGTACAATATGGAATAATAAACACCACAACATTTTTTTTCCCTTAATGAATATATTTTACAGCACATGTGTGTGCAGTAGTGTAAAGTCTCTTAAAAAAGTAGAATCAATGTCGGACTCCTACACAAGCAAAGAGGTTCACTCGGAGGTGGATGACGGCTTTAAAGGTTAAATGTAACACATATCACCTACAACTCTGGTATGACGAATGAGCAGAAAAATGGAGGTGTAATCTAAATTAATGTTATGTGCACACAACACTTTGATTCGATACAGTTTTTCTGGCTGTGGGGTAGCCTTGTAATGACATGGTACATGTAAATTAAATAAGGAGACATGCACAAGCTTTGCATAACCTGCTTTTGATTTGTTAATTTTCTCCATTCTGCCTCAATCTTTGGGCCTGTCACTCTTTTGAATCCCAGGCCCAAGCAACACAGTTCCTGAAATCGCAAAGACTACTCTTCAAATTGTTTTTTGTTGCTCTTGAAATGACAAATACCCACACATTTATTTGCACTGAAGCAAACAATTGAAAAGAACTCAAATTAATTTAATTCATGTTAGTTTGCCTGATGCCACTGCTGAGTGTAATAGAAGTGATTACACCAGTCGACATTTGTTTAGCAAGACACCCCGAGTCACAAGTACATCTGTAATGCAGATTTTTTTTGCCTGAGAACGTATCCACTGCTACAATAGCATTGAATAATGGCAGGATTACATGAGCAGGAAGCAGAGTGGCCTCTCAGAGCAATACTCCTGATGACAGTGACCATTCAACTTCATTAGGCAGTATTGACACATTTGTTTCAAACTTAATCTCCTAGCAACAGCAGCGCCGCTTGGCCTTTTAGACAGCGTCGATGAGATTTCATGCCTGGTCACCTCCAGCGATGGCATGCAAACCACAGAGAACTAACACCATACAAAAGTACCCCAGTCAATGATTTTTTAAGTGTAATTTCTCTCTATTGGCCCTGACAACCTGGACAGCAGAAGATTAAAGGCTCTACTTTCTTGCAGACACCATGCAAACTAAGCACATAATTGCAGTAGTGAAGTGGCTTTTTCCTCTGGCAAATGTATAAGCATGTGTACATCAAAAGGTAAATGGTAATTGAACTAAAGGGTAAATTGGAAAATTAACGAGATATATTTTTGACCATCCAGTCACTGAGTTTAACATAATATTAAGTAAAATAACCTGCATGACAAACATTTTTTTTTTTTTTTTTAGAAAACTGACAGTCTGAAGCTTAAATCACTTTCTGACAATTTTTCATGAATTTAGCAGGTTGCTAGCTTTTTCTGCGTGGCAATGGCCACCAAAGAGTAGCTGTGTGCCATGTGAGCAAAACTGTTGTAAACATGTTTTCTAAGAAACAAAGTTGAAATAATTTCAATTGGTGGCCATAATGTAGATGTAAAGTTTTTACATTACTGCGTCTCGGTGTTGAGGAATATTGAGGATATTACTAAAAGAAAAAATGTAAATGGGAAGTCGGAGTGGGGAAAAAGTACACCAGCGGCTCCTCTCACGTCACAACTCGATTGTTTTGCTGTTCCACAGCAAAGCTTTTTAAGCTCATAGTAAAACTGGGAATTCTGAATGATTGCTGTAGATACAAATTTACAAAGTATAAAGAAGGGGGTTTAAACAGGTCGCATGAGAAAATAACAATACACACACATTGCTTTCACCATACTGCATCTTTTGCATTTGTTATAGATTGACTCATTTAATTGAAGTGTTTCTCATTCAAAGGGATGAACCCATAAAATTGCTCAAGAAACTACAGTAAAAACGATTCAGAAACTGGTGACCATGTGCAATGGCCTTTGGAGAAATCACTGCGCTGGGTAGTAATTGGCCAAGTGCGCCAATTTACCACCTTCAAACTTGAAACCTCAGACTTCATGGCAGAATGATCAAAGCCACCACTCTCTCCAGTGTTTCCTCCGCATACAGCTTTTCCAAAGAGACTTGTTTTCGACTTTCATCTTTCAATTCAGATTTTCTTCCTTTCTCTGCTTTCAACTGTCTGCTCCTCTGCTCATGGATCAAACAAGAATGAAAATTATAACACTGTATATCAGAGGAGCTTTCACTGCATAAATAACGATGTTACTGTGGCAATAATTAATATTGTTCACACCTTATGATCTGCAGTGCATCTGCAGCAGAATGTGATTGCTTTAATATTTTTAGATTGATGGAGGCTGTGGGAATGTAGGCCTACTCATGCAAAATGTAGAGAGCAGCACTAATGTCAGATTTTAAGGAGTGGATTGAAGTCAAATTTCAGAAAAATAGACACCCTCCTTTCTGCACAGACAGACACAATAGTCTGCTACCTTGCCAGCTGCACCTACCAGGTGTTGAAATAACATACATGAAAAGTCACATTAGCAAGCTAGGCTAACTTGCCTGTACTTTCCGAGTGGCACACAAACTTGCAGAGGGTCCTCCTAAATGCTGAATGTTGTAAAGGGAAAGACAGCAAATGCTTGGTGGACTACATAAAAAAAGAACAACAAAAACAGTCAGTAATGCACCATGGAAGTTGACAGCACCTCCAAGCAACTCTCAGTTGTCAGTCAATTGAACCACTTAGTCAAAAGCTCAAGGCTTACCCACTATGTTTTAGTGGCTTGAATGGTGTAAAATACAGGGTGTTGCTGTTTAGTAGTCTGCGGTTGCGTCTTAACTGCTGAATCAGTAGCGGAGGCAGATAATTGTGGTTGCGGGAGAGCTACGCGGGAGGTTAGTTATAGGTCTAATAGCAGGTGCTAAAGATTTTGTCCTGGAAAAACAAATTGCTAAATATGATAACTTTTACAGCCTTTTACTGCCATGAAATGAGGGTCTGGTGTTTTTCTTCTGAGGTCCATTTGATAATACCAGCATTATATGCATGAACGACTGTATTTATGCCTCACTGTGACTGCACAGATAACACTGACTGCACTATGCAGCCTGTTACTGACAGCAAATCACTTTTTTTACACAGAAACCAAACAATAAATTTTCAAATGTGTTATAGAGCAAGTGTAACACCCCCCAGGTTAACACTGTTAACCTATGACCCTCCACTATGGTCGCAATAACACATGGTTCACGTTGTGACTTCAAACAAAAACTGTTGCTTAGGTTTAGGTAACAAAACCACTTAGTTAGGTTTAAGAAAAACATCATGGTTGGGCTTTAAATTACTACGTTTGTAAAGTGAAACTGAAACTTAATGTTGATAACACAAAGACACACAACACGTTGGTTTCACACGGGACACAAACAGCGGTCTCCTGAATGAAATCCCTGTGTTCTTTGGACCCGGCTTCATTGCCAGCAGAGCCAGGCTTTCCAAAGACCTGCAGTAATTTAACTCTTTATGCATGTATTTAATTACACATTTCCGTTTGGCAGTGTGGCTCTATGACACACACGTCTTAGAACTCATAAATCCCTGTCAAACAGAGCCTGTGATACTCAACTAGTACATGAACTTGCCGGCAAATAAGTGCAATAAATATGCTGAGTGTGCATTAATAAAATCCCTGTGTTTATCCATGAGGAGGCTGTTTCTGCCATAGTGGTAACATGGTAAATTACAAGAATGAACACCAATCTGTTTATAAAGACAATTTGAGCAACTTGAGTCATGCTTGTAAGGATTAAAAGGTATATGGAACATGCAACTTTAAATGATGTCTCTGCCTGAACACCTTTGAGATTGAATTCATGATGCAATTTAGGCTTCAGATGCAATTGTAATTAGCCTGCTGACACATTTAATTTAATCTTTAGTCTCTTAATCTCTAATTGTCTTGGAGACTTTGACGGGGTTTCATTTCATAGTTAAGATATAATTTAGATAAGATGCTTTCCACAAAGCTATAAATAACACAGTATAAAGGTGCCATTTACATCACTGCAGTAGCAAATCATATAGAGTAAGTGCTGTTATTGTTTCCAATCTTGTTCTTTTGATTTTGAATGTAAAAGCATCAGCAGGATAATTTGAGCTGGATAACCTCATGTTAACCTGGATTATTCAAGTAACATACCAATCACTGGGATCGCCATTCCACGTGAGTTTGTATAGGTTAACAAACTGATAAAGAGGTCATACATTGCTGTCTTTCTACCTCCCTTCCTCGTTCTCTGACATCCATCTCCTCCCCAGACTGAAAGACCCACCACGCAGAGTGAAAAGTCATTATCACCAGCCTTTCTTCATCTTAACTGTGATGCTTAGGCAAGCATCAGCATTAATCAGGGAGAGAGAAAGGCAGGGTGGGGGAGAGCAAAGCAACAAAGAGATCAGACCTGAGAATACACAGAAGAGGCCACCAAGTGGACCACAAATCACCCTCTTATCTCCACGAGATGAAAGCCTCGCTTTCCCTCAGCCAGTAAACACAATTATGCATCCCAACATACTTTCAGAAGATCATTCAACAACAAATCTTCTTCATCTGTAATTATGCCTAATATAAACAGATAAGAGCTATGCCCAAGCAGTCTGGTAATCTGTTACCTTCGCGGCAAGTGCATACACCACTCAAATTCGGAGTCATCTTATTTAACAAGTCGCCTACAAACCATGCGCAAGAATTTCTTTTGATAACATGGGTATGGATGACGATAGATATTTTTTTGCATCATTGGGAAAAAAATCCATAATAACCTTTCAGCATATTGTAATTCAAATGTTCTGAGAGAAAACTAGACTTCTGCACCTCCTCAGGCTCTGTTTTCAGGCTTTAAAAAAATCTAGCCCGTGACGGGAGACTTTGGCCAATCACAGGTCATTTCAGAGAGAGCGTTCCTAGTGAATGTTCCTATTGGCTGTGCTCTGGCTGGTGGGTGGTGCTTGGTATTTCCTCAACTGATCTCAACATGGCTGCCCGATGTTTGAGGTGAGAAATAGGCATTACAGTAACAAAATATTGATTCATATTGATCAGCGATGCCTAGTTTAACTGTTTGATTGGAGTTCGCGAGTGATTGACAGCTGCTCAGAGATGGCAGGCTCAAGCTCGGCTCTGATTGGTTGTTTTCCTCCGGTCTGTGAAATCTTGCAGATGCCATTAGGAGCACCGGAGGACACAGAGGAACATGTTTCTTTGTCAGAGTACCTGTCTCATGCACTACTGTCAGGATATAGTGAATGCTTTATAAAAAATAACCTTTATAAGTCATATTTGCTCCATTTCTATCCACTGCAGCTTTAATTTCATTAGTTTGACACATTGCTCAACTTTTTTCTGCAAACTGAGATTTTTAGTATCCCCTGCAGCAGAGCATGTAAGTGCAGTTTGCACATCAGCTGTAATAGGCAAAGGTAGGATTGGATGAGACAAAGCTGCTGTTGGAGTGAATTGCAACAGTGGCTCGAACAGATGAAAACACAGGAATGTCAAATAGTGGCTTGCATGATGAACTGGATCCCAGCCCAATTAACTGGTTGACAGTTTATCCTGTTCCCCTTGCAACAAAAACATTTAAGGATGAGATTTTATATTGATGTCCAATAGAGTGCTTATTTCATGCTTCATAATCACTGGTGTTATGGCCACAACAGGAGTGATTTTATTTACAAATAATAATGCCATAAATTAACCAAAACTATGGGAGTCTGGAGGCCTGGTCAAAAATAACAAAAGGATGGATGAAGTCTCCACACCAAGCCAGCAGCACCAGGGGCCGTAGAGCCCAGAGCCTCAAAAGAAATGATCACAAAACAAGGAGCAAAAGAAAACTACAAGACAGGAAGAAGGCTGCCTAGTCTGGAGGAAGAGAAAGCTCCTTCTCCTCCTGCCTGCCTTAAATATAGGGGGCAGGGCCACCCACTAATCATGGATCAGGAACACCTGAGAGCAGGGAGAAGAGCACAGAAAGAGGGGGGAGTGCATAACTGGCTCATTCTGCAGCCCCTTGGCTATCAGCTGACTATTAACTTCCAAATCGTGTTCATGCAGGTGTACAGCTCTTACTGCCATCATTTTGGCCGTTGCCATCTTGGTGATTTGCAACCAGAAGTGACAAGAGAGGCTGGAACAAAGCACAACCAAACACGGAATAAGACATTTTTAGGTGACCAAAAAGGTTATCATTAACCTTCATGAACTGAAAAGAAAGGGTTGAAGTTGTAAGACGGAAACACGGACAACTCCCAGGCCAGACAATGCCATCGTAGCGACCTGTCAATCACAAGGTAGCCACGCCCTAAAGCATACCCTGCTTTATGGTCTATCTGATTCTAAATGGGACCATAATTTACTAAATGAACATCATGCTGTATTGAAGAAGACTTGAAACTAGAGATTGAGATCATAAACTCCTTTTTACAGTGTTTACTGAGGTAATAAATTAAGTGAGAAGTAGGCTCATTTTCTCATAGACTTCTATACAATCAGACATATTTTTGCAACCAGAGGAGTCGCCCCCTGCTGGCTATTAGAAAGAATACAAGTTTAAGGCACTTCAGCATTGGCTTCACTTCTCAGACCCCAGAGTTGCCCACTGATTAAGACTTAATATTCTTGTATGTGTGTATTAAAGCGTCAGTAGGCAGAGAAAAATTCCATAATAACCTTTCAGCATATTGTAATTCAAGTGTTCTGAGAGAAGAACCTTAACTGTGACAGGTCGGATTAGCAAGCGTCTGTGTGGTACAATTCTGCACCCCATCATGTGGTGAAGTGTTATCTAGATCTACACTGCTATATTGTGCCAGTTAAAGAGTCAGTACCAGCATCTGTTCAGTCATGAAATGAACTGACGCTGGTGTCTCACAGCAATTCATCCTGTACAGATAGCTAGGAGATGAGCGATGCCACACCTGCAATAGGCAGCAGGCCTCAGATCAGCTCTGACTGGTTGTGTACCTCCAGTCTGTGAAATCTTGCAGATGCCATTAGAAGGAGGACGCGGAGGCACATGATTTTTTTCAGATGAACTGTCTCATACACTACTCTCAGGATATAGTGACCAATTTATAAAAATAACTTTTTTTTTTTAATCATATTTTGCCCCATTTCTACCCACCTCAGCTTTAAGGGGT
>CAKAOI010048606.1:18957-42723 GCA_916701655.1 Sebastiscus albofasciatus
TATTGGAAATCAATTAACAACACAAAACCCTCACAGGTACTGCATTTAGCATAAAAAATATGCTCAAATCATAACATGGCAAACTCGACAGCTTGACTATGGCTTGCCTCAAACTGCATGTGATTAATATAAAGCGGGTATGCCTCTGAAAGACAGTAAAGTCAATCGGGATTGCCCGCCATCCCGCGGGTCTCAGGGGGTTAAGTAAGCCTATGCTTATTTACTGTACATTTGAAAGACACTGCTTGCCTACATTAATATTTTTTAAGACAGAAGTTAATTTTGTACTGTGAGGTGTTTGGAAAAAGCAACCATTAACAGTTCTCCCTTACAGCCAGGGTAAGTGTGTGTATATATACTGGTGGGTTGGGGGTCTTTACTGATGTAAGTTTGCGTCAGCGCTTCAGACCCTTTTTCATGTGAGCTGGAGACAGAGGGTCTCCCTCAGCTCCACTCATTCCATTAATCCCCCACTCTCCTGAAGGAGTGGAACAGGTGAATATTTCACGCTGGCTGCCCAGAAAGAGGGATGAGGCATACGGGTGACGCTAGACTCCATTTATAATGGATGGGTGGAGATGGCTGAGCCTGTCTCATAGAGGGTAAAGAATGTTCCCAAGGGGATTCCTCCTCATACTTACATTCGTCCGGACCCGTCTCTGCTTTGAAACTCTCTTTGGATGCTTGTTATTTGTGGGATGGACATGATGCCACCCTTCCCCACAGTTGTTGCCAGAGGAAACAGGTCATTTTTTAGGTCCAACCCACTCTGCTGTAAGTCGTTAGGCAGAACATTTATTGCCGGATTGGGAAATTAACACCAACCACTGGCTGGTTAGGAGCTGGTCAGTATTTTTCTGTTGTTTGACTGTTTGCCACATTGGCAGCCAGCCTATTGTAATTTGGAGGACTTGTTTTATTTTAAAAATCATGTCATTTGCTCAATACTTGCAAGAATTAATCAGCTGGGAAAAAGTGGTGTTTTCACAAATCATGTTAAAGCTTCAATAGGCAGAATGATTTTTTGCATCATTGGGCAAAAAATCCTTAATATCCTTTCAGCATATTGTAAATCAAGTGTTCTGAGAGAAAACTAGACTTCTGCACCTCTACATGACTCTGTTTCCAGGTTTTAAAAAATCTAGCCGGTATCGGGAGACTTTAGCCAATCACAGGTCATTTCAGAGAGCGAGCGTTCCTATTGGCTGTGCTCCGGCTGGTGGGCGGTGCTTGGTGTTTCCTTAACAGATATCAACATGGCTGCCGGGTCACAAACTTTCTCATTTTACAGCTAAACCTTGCACTACAAGATGTTTCTGAAAACATTTGAGGCAACAAAATAGACATAACAGTAACAGAACATTAATTCATATTTGATCAGCGCTGCCTCGTTTGACCATTTGATCGGAGTTTGCGAGCGATTAAAAGCCGGCTCTCATAGACGGCAGCTGAACAGTAGACTCCAGATCGGCTCTGACTGGTTGTTTTCCTCCGGTTTGTGAAATCTTGCAGATGCCATTAGGAGCACCGGAGGACCATGGATATATTGACCGTTTTATAAAAATAACCTTTTTAATCATATTATTCCAATTGCACCCACTGCAGCTTTAACTGATAGTATTATTCTAGGTTTAGTGTTATTTCCCTGCCTTTCTTAAGATAGCATAGTTGTAAGCCATATTAAGCTTTGAAAAGGCACAAACATATTCCTGTTTTGTCTGATTTTGAATCATTATTTGTTATATTTTATGGATGGTAGGTGCTGTGCTTGTTTTCATGTTATAAATAAGGATTCACCACTAGAGGATTCCCCTCAGCTATCTTGTCTTTGGTGTGCTCATAAATTATTGAAGTCTCATTGAAAGTGCAGGACTGTGGTGGTTGTGGTTTCACACTGGGCTCTTTTTGTGTTTTGTGTATCTGTGTGTTTTTGAATCTCAGTGGGATGTGTGTGTACATGAATGCGCCTGTGAGTGAGTGTGTGTGTGTGTGTGTGGATGTGTGAGTAGGGTAATGTTGGGAGGGGGTGTCTTTCATTGGTGGAAGTTTAAATATATTCAGGCTTTGGTCTGAGAGCCAACATGCCAGTGCACAATGTCACAAAGGAGTTTTTGATGGAAAGGAAAGGGAGAAGAAAAAGAAACAAGTGGTTTTGGGTCAAAGCATTGGATATCCTTTCAAGCCTGAACACTCCACTGGGCGTTTCAGCAAATGTCAAAGTCACTTCTGGCTGTGGACAGACAGCCTAATGGACCACAGCACAGCGAGTGTGGGAGGGCGATGGAGGAGATGGAAACCAAAGGCAAACATAAGGGGAAAAAATAGTATATGCAACTTTTTTTTTTGCTACGTCCAAAGCATCCACAGCTGAAGAAGACTAAGGAAACTCATCAGCTTGCCAAGACACTTCTCACCACCTTTCACTCTGTGCTTTGGCAGCTCCTGTGGTTTATTTCCCTTTTTTTTACGCTCTGCTTTGTTGTTGAGACACGGGAGAAACAGCTCATGAATAGACGTACACCCCAGCCGTCTCTGCTCTCACTGACAAACATTGGAGGCACTCGGAAATGCACAAAAGCTTGAAGGATGATGATGATGAGCTGAAGGCCTCCTTTTGGCTCATATTTCCAGCCATGCAGTGTTTTGACATGAGAAAAACAAGCCAGAAATTAAAGCATGATCAGGATGCAAGCCACGAGAGTGCTTGAGAGGAAATTGTTGATGAATACTTTTCTTTACAAACATCTGACAGTTGCACTGTAGGACTATTCTCTCACTTGTCAAATTTAATCCCCATATAATACCGCTACATGTGTATGGCAACTATCTTTGTTGACAAATGATACTCTATAGAACAATTGTCCATGATGTACGCTACAGACTGCAGGACAAGAATATAAATGACATATCTGTGAAGTAGTATATTTACATTTAAAGGAATACTCCACTGAAAATCTATCATTTGAGTATCAAATACTAATTGCCTGTTGGCTTGACCTAGTAATAATGCATATTAATTTACATTTACAGATTGTTTTGAACTGATATTAAAAATATATAGATATATTTATGGACATCCCATCAACGTTTGCTTTTCCTTCATGTGTTCGAAGTGCGCCGGTACTCACCGGTACACAGTACCGGCACTTCCACATTTTACACCTTGGCCTTGACTTTTTCTTGACTTCTCACACGCTGCTGGTACTATTTTCTGTCATCTATCAGGTTTTCTGTGAGATTCATACCGTATGAACACAAAAACTATGTGGGGAGCATCTGGACGAGCCGATGTTCATCAATTCTTCCTCATAACTTTTTTTATTTGTGAACAAAAATAATTAATGAAACATTTAAAAGATTTCTGAATCTGCTCTTCTGATGTGTAGAAGGTGAATTCACAGGGCAACCATTTCCAGAAGAATGAAATGCATTAAAAGTATTATAGGCCAACTATAGAAGTTGCATAGCCCAAGTATAATAATATAGCAATGAAATCACAGCTGATTATAACTGGCACAGTATAACATGCTTAAAAAAAATAATGAATAAATAGGAATAAGTCGCAAACGATTGCTGATAGTGACTATACACACGCCAACATGTGAAAAAACAGCTTCTGAAAACAATAAATACAAGAATAAAAACAAGACGAGAAAGGAATAAAGGAATAAATAGAATAAAACATGACAAGTAAGTGCTCAAAAAGACAATGAAAGTTTTCATACAAACAGCAATAGCATATTACATGAATTTATTTGGACAATATAGTAAAGATAAACATGAACTATTTCCTAAAGAAAAGTTATTCTTTTAAGACTGAGTAAGAATACAATAACAACCTGGAAATAGAGGTTACACCATGTACATACCACCTTCACTAACACCTGTATGTGCTGTGTGTACAGTAACAGCAACCTCACCTTGTAGCAGGGAGCTAAATGCAGATAAAACCTACTTCAACCGATCTGCTTAAAGAGGAAAACTTGCCAAAATAAGAGATGGACTGTTTGCACAACTTCCAATTACCTCAGCCTGTCTAATCTGTGATTATATTTTCACTCAACAAAGAGGTGTAGCAGCCATAAACAGCGCCCATCTGTTTATGAAAAGCAGTCGCTTGAAGAGCACTGTTCCACCTGGCCGCTGTTTACAGTGCTGTCAACAACATTCTGCGCACATCGTCTCAATTTACCCTGACGTCACTGCTGTTGCCCTCCAACTCCCCTCAACAGTCACACACACACACACACACACACACACACACACACACACACACACGCTCAGCTCTCGTTAATTGCGATCTACCACTGTCTGCACTGTTAGGGGCTGTTAGGCATTGTGCTGACTGTGTACATGTACAAAGGCATATCTTCCTTTTCTTTCTGTCTGAGCTCATAGAACAACTTTCTACAGAAGAAAAAACTCAAGCATAGCACTCAAAGTATTATACTGATGAACAACAATGCAATATACTAAAAGGTGCTAAACTCAAAAGTCAGAGCATTAATATAGCAGCAAACAACTACTTGATATGTAAAGATATAGATGAGTATGTCTACCTGAGCAGAGAATGAAGTCACTCTCCCTCTGTGTGTTTTGTAATACGAGCTTCTCTGTGAGGCTTAGTAACGCTGCAAAGTTACAGGCTACATTATCCTAACCTGAGGAAAAACTGGCATGGCCATTTTCACAGGTGTCTCTTGACCTCTGACCTCAAGATATCTGAATGAAAATGGGTTCTATGGGTACCCACGAGTCTCCCCTTTACAGACATTCCCTCTTTATGATAATCACATGCAGTTTGGGGCAAAAAAATGTTTTTGAATGCAGTATAAATGTGTTATTTTTGCTTATACTAAAATGGTTTATTTTAATATTTCTGCATACTGGGGTCCCTAAACAGTCTTGGAATTACATAATTTGGGTATCACTGTAAAGCTGAGACTCTTGTGGATACAAAGAGCCCAATTGTATTCATGTGTGATGATGTTATTTCCCATAGGAGCCATTTCATATAGTGAGACCTATTTTTTTTTACCTTGAGTCCACTGTATAAAATGACCTGTTGTGACCTCTAGGATAATCACAGCTTCATTAAACTTCACAGTTACAAACTAAAGACCTAAGGCATTCAGAGGATTGATGGTTTTCTCAGTAGATTGACAATAAGGTTTTTTTGGAGCAGTGTCCAGAACAGAAGTGCTCGCTATCCAATCGCCAAAGAACACTATTCTTACAGAAATCTCCAAATGTCAAAAGTTTTTGATACCAAATCACAGCATGGCTTTTTCTATGGTGTTCATAAAGGTCATGGTATCAACACAAAACATTGATGCAACAACTTATGAGACATAATAGAGCATGGGAATTGTTCAGGTTCCCAGCTTTCAGATGATGTACACCACTTCTTTGTGGCATATACTGGTGACCTGCTATCTCCCCCTAAAGACACCCTGTCCCCCCTAAAAAAGACAAAAACAGGTCTATTGTGGGTCTCAGAGGGTTAAAAAACTCTGCGATGTACAATCTATTATATAGTGCTTTTGTAGGTCTGTTCTTTTGACACCATTCTTTTGGAGATTTGTCTACTTTCTCTGATATAACACACACCCCCACACACACAACTGACCTTTCTGCATGACCTTATACAGTCTCACAAACGTACATTAAGCTCGATATCAACCACATTATTTGTGCAGTTCATTTCTGGATGACTGAAGGTGTGAGCCATCACACCTTTAGTGAGCGCAACCACAGTCGGGCCAGTTGGTAGATAAGGCATCTATCCTTCAGATACACAGCGATGACTTTGTCTGCCCGCCTGATTGTTGTGCAGGGGCCCCGGCTTTGATGGCTTTGGCTGGAGGGATAAGAAAAGGCCAAAGTGATGGAAATCTGGATTCTGTTTTTGCCAACACTGTCTCTGGGTATTGATTTTGTCTGGAAATCTTCAAAGAGGAAGCATTTATGTCTGAGGCACGAGACAGTAGAGAGGTGCGGAGAGGCTATTGAGACAGTAGGAGTGCAACTAATGTAGATTTGGCTCAGTCGGAGGGTTTGTCGTTGGAAGGAGTGGGTTGCCAGTTCAGGAAACACTTTTATGGATGAGGGAGGTGATGGGTTGATTTATTGATCTGGCACACTTACATAAACCCGAGGCAGACGCACTTGGTTTCACAGAGAATTTGATGCGTTTGCTTTTAAAAAACAGTCGCAATTTGTAATGTATCATTGTGAAACATTTAGTTCACTGAAGATCACATAAAAGATACAGATAATAAATTCCAACATTTAAAAATAAACTCAAAACAACTTATTTCAGAAAATCTCTCCTTTCTTTAACCTATCTCATCACATCTTGCTCCTACTTTATTGATTTATTGGTACAACATAAGTGCCGTGTAATGCACTGCACATCACACTTAACTTTGTTACTGTCCACAAAAAAAGTAGAATACTTTGTTAGCTATCTAGGTGGCAGATGGGTTGCTTTACATGCAACACACACATTGCCACAAAACCAGGGTGAGAAGGTTCACATGATCACAGGAAGAGTATCTGAGAATAAGTTCCTACTGCCAAATTGCCCAACATGATCTGAGTTCTTCTGACATGGTAAAACTCTCCCATCTGGTACTCTAAACTGGATAAAACCAAATACTGAGAACTATTTGCGCGCCCTGCCGCTAATTCCCGCACAATCGGTGTCAATATCCTTTCAAACTGATGCTGGCAGCAATGACACCTCCACAATGACAGGATCATGCTTTAAGATTTCATACAGATTCTGTGAGAGAAGATGAAAGTCAGGGCCATTTATCATGTCTTTGAGTGGTTCTGTCTTTGCGGGGGACAGGAAATGTGTCCTGTGACATTTGGCCACATCATCTTGAATTATTAGCGCCTTCTGAGAGGACACAGGATTTATCACCGCTTCTGTCCCAACACCCTCTGATGCCACACCAAGCAAGACTCGTGAGTCTCCTCCAGGCGAGCTGTGACAGGCAGCCTGTGCAGGGCAGAAAAAGTAATAATTAACATTTTTACCAAGGGTTGGATTATGATTTAAACACTAAATATTACAGATTCACCAAACATGTATGATCAAAATTTAAAATCTATTCAGTTCCATCACTTCAATCCACCTTAGAAGGTGTGTATGTTCAGATTTTAATAGTAGAAGAGGACTGGAATAATCAGAGCTGCAGTCTGGCTCTTGATAGTAGACTGCAGCAGTCAGCACATACAGAAGAACTCCAACAAAGGTTATCGACATTTGGCTCGTGACTGGGGGTTTATTTGCCACCTTTGTCAGAAAAACAAATGTCTTTAGGACGGTTACCAAATGCTCTTGTGGAAGATGTTTGTGGAGAAAAACTGAAGATTGTGTGAGAGAAAACAAGAAGTCCAGGATGTACAATGTGTGTGTGTGTACAGATTACACATCCTGTGTGGTCCACATGTGTGTAATTATCTGACTATACCCGTCTCTCTCCAGGGGAGCATTACCGGCCAAGGTGCTAAACTGGCAACAGCAGCAGAGCTGGTTTGGTAATGTTTGTCCAGGAAGCTGATCCCCCGTGGGTGCAGATCGGTGTGGAGCCGCATGGGTCCTGAAGAAAAGAAACTTTGTCCACTGTGAAAAAAACTGTCTTGCTCAAGGACACTTTGACAGAAACAGATGGCTGTTTATGGAAACTGGGATTGAACTTGACACCTGCATGTTATATTGCGTTTGTGCTATCAGCGTGTACTGTCCATTATTATTATGTAAAGAGCCCCCACTCCCCCAATCTGTTTTTGGTTGTTTTGCATCTCTTTTTGGTCATTTTGCATCTCTTTTCTGTTGTTTTGCATCTCTTTTTAGTTGTTTTGCATCTCTTTTTGGTAATTTTGCATTTCTTTTTTATTGTTTTTCATCTCTTTTTGGTAGTTTTGCATTTATTTTTTTGCCGTTTTGCATGTCTTTGTACTCGCTTTGCATCTCTCTTTGGTAATTTTGCATCTCTTTGTAGACCTTTCACATCTCTTTTTGGTCGTTTTGCATCTCTATTTGGTCGTTTTGCATGTCTGTGTAGTCATTTTGCATCTGTTTTTGTTTTTAATCTCTTTGCAGACATTTTGTGTCTCTTTTTGGTGGTTTTGTGTCTCGTTTTGGTCATTTTGCATCTCTGTGGTAGTTTTGCATCTTTTTTTGCTAGTATTGCATCTCTTTGTGGTCATTTTGTGACTTCCCAACAAGACATGTGCAGTAACTTCAAACAGACACACAGGCCCAGGGGCCCCCTAACCTGTTGTGCCCCTGGGCCTGTGCCCATTAGGCCCGTTCAGTAATCAGTCCATGGTACTGTCAAACTTTTACCGTTTTTCACCGTTACAAATTCCTGTACTATTTTTTTTTTACCTCGATAATGATCTATTCTGAGGTTGTTTATGTGTATGGGTATGTACAGATCCTTATGCCACATAGCTTTAGTAATCAAAGCCTCGGCCTCAGCTAAATCAACAAGGGAATCACAGTCAAGCCTTTCAAACGGGCACTTCACTCCCCTGGATGTAATCGGCTCAGATAAACCTGCAGAGGCCATTTTACAGTTACAGTCTGAGGAGAGATAATCCCACCTGGTGTCACATCAGAGGAGGGGAAGGCTGCCGAGGTTATCTGAGCAATAATGATCGCTCCTGGGACTCCTGGCACCTGAGACACTGTAGCCTGATAGCATGGTCAACTCTACCCTGTCACTGTATTGTCAAACACTAACCTCTGCTTTTTCTTTCCTATGTCTCTCATTCTAGCCTGTTTGTATAGCTCTGTGTCTCACTGCCTGTATTAATTGCTTCCTTGCTTCTCATCCAGCTATAGGAGAGTATTTCGTGTGAATGTTTGAAAACAAATTGTATGCCCTGTATAGGCATACATGTGCATTTGTATGTGTCACTCTGCAGCAAAAGGTCACAGCTGACAGGTGACAACAAACTTCACTCAGAGGCAGAGTCGCTCTGGATGTAGAGAAAATGGCATGGGCTGACCTGAACCGTAAGATATTAAAACTGAGCGACAAGGTGAACCTCAAGCAAATAACTCCAAATAAATAGAAGTGAGTAGGCTAACATTTAGCCAGAAAACTCTCTAGAGCAACTGTGCATTTGGGATGTGTTAAAAAAAAAGTGGTGTCCTAAGTCTCAGTCTGTCTGTCTGTACATGTACATCTGTAACCTCAGCCCAGTTACACTAAATGGCGCATGAATGACACCGTAATTTATATCAGGAGGTCAGTGTTCGAGACTGGTGTTCATGTCCCAAAGTTTTGTTTGAGTTATTTTGAAGTTACGTTATACCGATTGTGACGAGTTTTCCGTCCTTATGTTATGTTATTTACTTACGTATTTGACTTAGTTTACATATTTTATTTTACTTTATTTTAAGCCCAACCATGATGTTTTCCCTAAACCTATACTGTAACTAAGTGGTTTTGTTGCCGAAACTTAACGGTGGCCATTTCACGGTAACGATGTGGCGTTAATTGACATGCAAAAAGCCATTTTCACAACGTTTAGCCCATGGCATATAAATGGCACGAGAAAAGCATAAAATGTGTTACCATGACACACGGAAATTATGTGCTATTTATATGCCTTCCCATGAGATAGGGTTGGTAACCTCTAGTTTAATGGTGTTGCACATTAGCGGTATGGCTCTAACATATGTTGACACACAAAAATGTCCTCAAAAAGTTTTTACACTTGGCTGAGGAGGAAAAGTCAATGTATCGATAAAAACAAAAATGCGGCAAAGTGCAATGAAAACAGCAGGTTGACTTATTTGTTACCCAAGATTCTGCTCCATTGAAGAGACAAAAAATGTCGGCAGATGAAAACATCAGTCCTGTGTTGACCGATGAGGATTCAAATTGAATTAAACTAAATCAAATAATAATAATATTCAAATAAACATAAATGCCATATTTCCATATTATATCAATTTTCCACCATTAGTGGTTCAACTGGTGCTCTTTTAATAATGTGACATTTTTGTACCCTTTTCCTCTGCTATTGTTTTATGCGAGCGAACTGTAACATTAGTGTCACCAGCTGTTTATCTTGATATGCTCTGCTCCTAATCTTTGCAAAATGGTATTGGATGGAAACACATTAATTAGCATTTTCTTCTGCTGATATTCTGGATATTTAGATAAAATGTGCTCCACATTGTGGTGGAAACCTGACTATTATCAAGAATAACAGGTGATTACATAATGGCCTATAGGTGAAAACACTAGGCTCAAGTGGTACTAATTGTGCCATTAGAATAGAGACCTCTGCATTTCTATGAATGGTTTTTCATTTTAATGTTATGGCCACGTGTTTCTTTTTTCTAGGTTGGAGAAACTCTTTAACAGGCCTAATATGTTACTGTTCCTATCTGCCCTGCTCTCCTCGGCTGCCCTTCCACTGCCTTTGCACCGTGGCGTGGTGACAAGTTGGGCCAGGGTGCTGGGTGAAGCTGGGAGAAGTAATGAAAACAAATGGTTGTCATTATGAGCACTTCACATCATATTGCACAGGCTCCATAACAAAGCCCGACAAGGAGCTTTCATCATGGCCGACATGGTATAGAGGGGACACACTCCATCTCTGCTTCTACTTTTTTTATATACCGTGTGACTTACGGTTCAACTGTTCCCGAAGGAAAAATGTGTCAGATATGGTACTATATAGTTGAGTGGCTACAGCATTATAGTAACACTGCCAGGATTACAAAGTTATTTCCCACTGGGCCCACCAGTGCTAAAAATGAATGTGGTCTGGTTACTAGAGGTTCTTGGATAAAAGTTTTCATCAAATGCCAGTGGATATGTGATTGTTTTCATTTTTCAGCCACACAGCAATAGAGAGGTCAGTTTCATAAAGTGACTGATTCATTAAATACTAACATGCAGTTAAGCAGTGGATCAAAAAACAGAAACAGAAACATGGTGAAATACTTTAAAGTAGTCTTGTAAATACCACTATAAGTGAGTGTAAAAGATTCATAAATAAACGGAGCGACACATTAGACTTCTTTGTATATCAAATCAATAATACCAGTACAAGTCAGCTTGTGGATGGAAAACACCATAAGCAACTTATGAAGATTTTGTAAATCAGTTTGTTTAATTCCTCTAACCTTCCAACATCAATGAACCGGACATAACAGTATAAGAAAACTTTTGAATTAAGTTAGACAGGTTGAGTTCAGATGGGAACTCTGTACTCTGCACAGTTTTCAGCAGAAAATATGTTGCAATGATGAAAATGCACAGGTTTTAAGTTTATAACACCCATTTACAAAAAACTGCTGTAGGCGAAGCGCTACCGTTGGCGTGGCGCACAGCTGGAAATTGCCACCTAGCACTGCACTCAAATTATTTCAACTTTGACCTTGGTTGCCGCTGACGTTTCAAAGCGTAACCAATGAGAACAGCTGCAACTGTTGTTGTTGCCTAAAAAACAGTCAGCATTCCTTACGCACTTTTTGACGACATATCCTGTATACCTGCACTGTGCTTTGCCTCTGTGAGGCTCTGGGCCCTACCTCGCGGTGAGCGAAGAGCAAATTTATTATCATGTGGAGGCCACTTTAAAGCACAGTCATACATGCACAAAATGAACATTCACCTCCCGTTCACTCCCATTCATACTTGCCAACCTTGAGGACTTAAAAAAAGGGAGGATTTCAAAACCAAAGCGGGGGGTCTGGGTGTCCTCCCCCAGAAAAATTTGAGTTTCAGAGACTTTGTTTCCTGCTTTCTGGTGACTTTAAAAGAGTGAAAATAACAAAATGATAAGTAAACTGCAACAGCATTTTTATGTTAAACTTTTGATTTTACATTTAACTCCCAGGAAATAAACTGAATAATTTGCCCCTCTGGTGTGAACTTGGCATTTGAATCTCTGGCATTAACTAATATTCATCCGTTTTTATTTATTTTTGCTCCTGCTTGAGTATTTATTCTTCTTAGTACTATCCATTTCTCTCTCCGACTCTCACTCACTGAAGGTCCTTTCAGACATAATGTGACAATGGCACCTCTACGTTCTGAAACCCGTTATTTCCAATGGCAGCACCAGGAGCTAAAAACAAGAGTCAATACCAACAGGAGAATACACTGTTTAGCATTGGCAGAGAATTTTGTCAAATTTTACTTTTACTACGCCCGTGCGATAGGGCAGGTTGAAGCTGGTGTTCTGCAAAACCAAGATGCATCCTGGTTGAGGAATGGAACGCCATCCCACAGCAATGTGTGACCAGGTTGGTGACCAGCATGAGGAGGAGGTGCCAGGCTGTTGTGGCTGCGTATGGCTCTTCCACCGCTGCTGAGGCTCCTGACGGTGTATTAAATGAATAAAGTGTAAAATTGCCAATATGTCTTGTTTGTTCCTCGTTACTGATGGAGAGTTCAATCATCCAATCCACCAAACAACTCAAAACAAGAGTCAGTACCAACAGGAGAATACACGGTTTAGCATTGGCAGAGCATTTTGGCAAATTTTTCTTGGGCGCTCCCCACATAATCAGCTGTGCTGCTCATCCCACAAATGCATGATCCTTACAAGCTGGACATCATTGTGAAGGTCAATAAGCAGGCTTTCCAATGATGTAAAATACAATGCCAGTTAGCATTGTAACAACAGAGAAATAATCCACCAAACACAAATTTCCAAACTTCTTTTTCCCAGTTTATAATCTGCATGTTTTTACAGTACTGATTTGTATACATTTTTACGACACTGCACATAGCCACTCCAGCCTCTAGGCCACAACTAACCCACCCATGTACTTGTTCCACCTACGACTGATTCCCAAATGCAATACAACCATGCATTCTATCTCAACTGTGCAAACCATGCACACACACAAGTTGTTAACATCTTAAAGATGTGCAGTTGTTCTTCTCCTGTAGCTTGGCTGTCACTTCCTACACAAGAGCAAGTCATACTTGTTCACCCTTTGATGTGGGAGTGCTGACTCATGTTCCACCTCCTCCTCCGCTGGCGTATGTCTTTAACATCAAGTTTTAATGTTTACTCTGGCTGTACAGTTTACATCCTTCGCACCCTTGTCTCACGCCCTGCCTAGGACAAGAAGCCATCTCTGTCGCTCTGCGGTTCATTAGAAGCCATGATTTTTTTTTCTCTAGCACAAACAGCGAGCAGATAAAGAGGAAGATCAAACTTAATTGGGCCGGTTTAGCTGGCAGTGACAGGAGACAGTGCCTTGCATACGAGGAGGAGAAAGGCCAGATATCTCTCTGTCAACTTCGCTTAAGGACAGCAATATTTAAATCCTATCCTACTTCCGAGGTGCTTTGCGAAGAACACTGTTATGGCATGCAGCATGCAGAAGGAAGAGAGGAGGATCATAACAAACAGCAAGGTAAACTACTCACTAATTAGGATGGATTGCCCACTACCCTCCCTTTCCAACACACCCCTTATCTCTTTTTCTCTCTTATTTCCTGTCCTGGAATGATACAGGGGGGAATATAATGGCTGTGCTTGCTTTTCATGTGTTTTCAGGAAGGAATGTGGAGGTATCTTTTTCTTCCCTCTAGCTGAGGGGCTGATAGACTGACAGCGTTGGGTGAATCTTGGAACCTGTACCCACATCCAGTTTCAACGAATTGTGTGCACCATGGTGAAGTCGAGCTAAATTTAAGCACACAGTTCCTGACAGCCCCTCAGAGCAGTCGCATTATCCATGATGTGCTCAGGCACTGGGGGAGGAACCGGCAAAGTGTTGTACCTTTAGTTTTCCTCGACTCCCCTCCTCAACCCGCCGCTGCTGCACCCACACGCACTCTGCCTCATCGTGTTGTTTACATCGACACACTCCCGCTCTCCTACCTCTGCCCCAAAAATAGAAAACTAAAGCCGATAGTGGTCCCCACCATTAACCTTGTTATTTCTCACCCTCTCCTTTATCTCTCGCATACACACACACGTACAGATGCCTTTTTTTACTAGGCTGTTAAGGGAAATAGAAATGTTCCTCTGTATTGAGCTGTGGCTTTGTCGGATGTCTGAGGATGGGAATGTATGATAAGAGGAAGAAAGAGGCTCTGCTGTGGAGGCTCTGGGGAGCAGAAGCCGCTCTCACTTTCACAGGAAATGGCACTTTCAGATCTCCTCCGAGCTGCAGTGCAGAGCTGTTTGCCAGGAGAAAGTGACCCTGTTGTAACTGTTTGTACTCAATGCTACATCAAGATGGGCTGCGATGTCGCCGTCAAACTGATTCAAAAGGAGTCACAATCAAGCCAATGAGATACGCACGACGCAGTCAGGCCACAGGGGCAAGCAAATCATAACTCGCTACTTAGAAGTTTTACAGAATAGCTTAGCAACTACAGCAACTTGATCACCGTTACTATAGCAGCAGAAAGTCATAAGATGGATTCACTTCGCAAAGCTGAACAGCATCAGTGTCTAATAGCCTGAGCAGCGAATGCTTGCTGCTTTAAAAAGGGAAGAGTGAACACATATGTTGCCCCCAAGATCATTATAAAAAATATCAATAGACATCATAAAACCTAAGCAGAAAAAAAATCCTAACAATCCTTTTAGGTCCCCATTGAAAATACAGTACTCGGAATAGTGTGCCTAATGGGATGAACATGTTGTGTATAATATTCAAATGTATTTCTACAGAGAAAGTGCTGCTTTTGATCATGGGCACAGTGACTCATGAAGGCAGAGGCGCCATTAGAGAGGAGATGGGAATGACTCTAGGGGGCTCTAGGCTGCTTTATTACAGGGAAATTACACTGAGAGGAACTAATTATGCACAATGAATTAAAAATTACATACGATATTATGAATTACTTAGTTGATGTTTGTAATTGATAACCTCCATGTGTTTTTTCATACATAAATATGCACACAGATAAAATAAATATACTGTATGTTTCATGTCAATGTATAAATTATCCCTTATTCAAAAAGGTTTAACTGCTCAAACATTCGTTTGTGTCTATTCAGTGTCCTGAATCATTGTTTTCACAACTATAGGTTTGGTTTAGTCCCAATTGTTTCCCCCGATTAGACAAACAATTTAAAAATCCGACCTTTGTTGGCGGGATTAAAAATGGGGACGTCATCTTCCTGCATAGTATATTCACCAAAAAAGCGACAGGTAAATGGTGACAAGTGTGGATGAGATCGACGCAGATTGTTGTAAGTCGACTTCCAGAAATAACAACTCTTAAACCGATGCAATTCTTTGATTCATGTTAAGTCAACAGTTCCTAGCAGCCACTACTGCAGCTTCCATGTTTGGGGGCTCTGGGTTTAGTTCAATGTCAACATAAATTACCTCAAATTCAGGGAAATAATCAAATAGTATAAAATCCGTATTAAAACACTTCTAAACTCTTTTTGAGACACTTTAATAGGCTAATCTATCAAAAAGTAAGCACAGCTACAAGCCAAGTACACCTTAGTCAAGAACACTTATTTATACTTTTCTTAAGTAGATCTCGATCAAAATTAAGTACAAGTAGGCCTATAAGCCAAATATACTTAGTCTGTTCTGCATACCTGTCAGTATGAGCCAAGTACATAAAAAGTAAAATGAAAGTATACTCTCTTATTTTAAGATTATTTTAAGAAGCATACTAATAGCACACTTGAATAAACTTGTTTTTGGTGAGGGCAATATCAATTCAGTGTTGGCGATATGTATTAAATGTCTGAAAGATTCCTGGGTTTTGATCTAACCTGGGCCAAGATGGTCATGGCCACTTGGAGAGTTCATCTCTCACTTTGTGAATTTAGAGCGCCTTGGTTGGCCCATAGGAATTTTGTTGCACAAATTTCATGTTGTTCCTCAGTAGATGACAAATTCAGCTCAAATTAATGTTGACTGAGCAACCGTGTATTTCCCTCGCAACACCATTTACGCACAATGACACCTGGAACTGCCCAAAGACTTGAAACTTGACTTAGACTTGCAAAAAATGAGTCGTGAGCATCTCTGCTTTTTAGTTCATGAAAGTATACTTTGTATACTTTAACTTATAGTTCTTCACCAATGATGTATGTATTACATAAAGAGGCTTGCTTCTTTGACTTGCTGATTTGTGATGAGATTAAAAAAAATAATAAAATGTGTTGTTCTCGCATGCCTCTACGGTGAATGGATAATCCAAAAACTTAATGAATTAAAGTGAATTCATATCAAAACATCCTTTTACAAACTCACACACATTAATAGGCTACTCTATCAAAAAGTAAGTGCAACTACAAGCCATGTATTCTTTTCTTTAGGCCTATAAGGCAAGAATACTTAATTATAATTTTCTTAAATATATCTTGATCAAAAGTAAGTAGGCCTACAGGCCAAATATACTTAGACTTTTAAGTATACTTGTCAGTATGAGCCAAGTATACTTAAGTATACTTTTGTTAAGTATACCTCTGATAAGTACATAAAAAGTAAACTGAAAGTATACTCTTATTTTAATTTCAAAAGAAGTATACCAATAGCACACTTGAATAAACTTCCTTTTGGTGAGGGAGAGCAACTACGGCCTTGCCTGCCTTGCTCATGGGTACCCATAGTACAGATGATGGGAATCACTCACACAGCCAAATTTGGTTTAAAGTCTAAATAGTTGTTTTTCTGTCACAAACCAACTTCTCTAACCTGCACTTTGCCACTACCCACCCAGAGAAATATATTAATGTTGTTTACATTGTATCTGGGAGCCAATACCCTCCTGCTGCAACGAAGTAAAATAAAGCAAAGAAAGCAATTTCAGGTTGGTGAAGCTCCACCTGCAGAGGTCCATTACTGTCACAGCTGTACGGTAGAACGCAGGCATTTTACCTTGCAAGAAAGGCTTGTTCTGCCTTGAGCAACCTGTACCCTAAAACCTGAAACCTCTTGCTTCTACATTGCGGGACCAGTCAAAGTTTAGTGATAAAGTGCTTGTAACAACAAAGTGCTTTTCAGGAGAACAAAGCACATAAATATAGATACAAATAGGAGATAAAAAAGAACAAAATCATCACAAAGTATGTGTGTGTGTGTGAATGGATTCGAGACCAAAGGGCGACAGCACAGCAGTTTGCATGAGAAGCACAATCAATAACAAGACTGTAGCAAAGGAGACCAAGGGAGAATTGTTCCTGTGTTAGTTGATATTTATAGCTGCACTATGCGATTCTTTCTATGTTTTAATCCAGCTGTCTCCACATGTTGCCAGATGACCTAACACATTTTTAGAAGGTGCATCCTGCCCGTTCAGTTGTTTGCAAATAGGGTAATTTCAGATGCAGTGTAACTACAGACTGTGGCATTTAGAAATTCAATTCCACTTCCCCACTGAGCAGTAAACATTACCTTACCCAAACTATTCAAAGTGCTTTGCCCACTCACAATAAAAGCATAAATTTATATCATCTGTCTGACTCCTACTGATATTGCGATGTACGGTTTAAAAAACACTTTGCACAGTTTCCTTTTTGTTGTTGTGATTACATCTCTCTAAAAGTGATGCGTGCATCACTTGGTTGCTGACAACGCAAGCGTAGTTTGACACTTGACAGGAATGTTTTGGATCTTAGCTGGATGTGTTGTGATGCCCATGCTGTTTGTAGCTTCTGACTGATCGCTCCGTAAAATCAAAGCCCCCAGATCCCTATCGAGCTTTGACTTCTCTCCCTCTCATCTGCCCTCCTCTCTACCTACTTTCCTCTCCTCTCTCCCTCGTTCTTGCTTCACTTCCTCCCTGCCTCCCTCCAGCCTTCCACCACCTCCCTTCCTGTCTTACCTCCTCACTTATTCTGTCTTTCTTCCATCTCTTCCAGTCTGTCTACTCCTGTCTTCACACCCTCCTGTCCTCTCTTTCCCCTTCCTCACTGCCTGCAGGATGCTTATTTCAGGGGGAAATCACCCAGCCCCCCTGGAGATCCGCTACTTGATGCAGAGAATCGTAAATCAAGGAACCCAGAAGACTGATTCCTCTCTAAACTGTGCTACTTGTTAACAGCTGACTGAAAGCGATGCAGTGTACCAACAGGCTGCAAAGTCACAGAAAACATAGGTTAGAGGATGTCAGATGATCAGTCGTCATGAGGAATTGCGTGAATGTTAGTGGCCTCGGAGTTAACAAGGCGTGACGAGTTGCTTCTCGTAAACCGGTTTGCTATCGTGTGTGACTTTCTACCGGCACCCGTTTGAAGTTTATTTATAAAATGCTCTAAGAATATGTTTTATCACAGAGTGCTTTACCGAGTGCAAAGGACATAAAATAAAAAACACAAGAAAGACTGAGCACATCACAAAACTTGATATGCAGGGCATAGCTTATGTGTGTTTATGTGTGTGTGTGTGTGTGTGTGTGTGTGTACGCATGTGTCTATTACCACGGCAGAAAATAAAGACAGGAGCGATGCAGACTGTAGGGTGTACCTAGTAAATGATACATGAATTTACATCTCACAGCATTTTATTTCCCTACTTTGTTATGTTTTTCTATTGCATTTCGCTATGCTATACTCTATTTCTGTATATGCAGTGCAATATTATAGATGTACCAATGGTCCCAGCAAATTCCCTCTTTCCCCATGGCTCTGCTAGAGGATTTACTTGTATCGCAGCAGTTGTTGGGGGAATTTGTCACCCGTCTTGCCATCCGAAGGCACACTGACTGGCTCGGTGAGAGTGATTCGGTCCAACTTTATTTGGATAAACACTCCAATAAACTGTTGGACAGTCCTATACGTCACGACAGTGAATTCAGGCAACAGAGGGAGGATGAAGGGAACAGAGCCACATTGACGATCTGGAAAGGAGCAGGTGGACATGGGCTGGTATAAATACTGTGGGGGGTAATTGGGAAATGGGGAACAGGTGAGAAGGTCGATGTAAGAGTCAGGTGACTGGATGCAAAGGCTACAAGCAGCAGGTCGAGATGGGCTGGTCTAATGGTGCCTTCAATTGGGGTCGTGTTTACCGTGTTTACCGTGTTTACCGTGTTTACGAGAAGAGTCCCTATGAACGCCCCCCTCTTGTGGTATTCACGACCTCGTAACTGGAAAGTTTCTGAAAGCTCAGAGTTCTCAATTTATGACATGTTTGTTGATGTTGTGAGAAATGGCGGAGGCCATGGAAGTTAACTTTTTGGCGCATAACAAGTTAATATATTGTAATTTAATCGTATAATGATTTTCTTTGTAATTTTATAATATGTTTGAGGAAAATGTTGATATTCCCAACAGCCTCATCTTTTTCCTCTGTTATTATGCATTTGCATTTCCTGCATTATGTTACCCACAGTTGTTAGCCTCTGTGGCTTATAAACGCCAACAGTAACGTTAATATTGCCGTTGCTTAGCAGCAATGTTCTCACAACTTAACCATTTAAACGCCGAGCATATTGTGTACACAATTTCCTATGTTGTAAACACAATTCTCACGAGTTTCATTTGAAGGCACCATAAATACTGTGCGGCGTATTGGGAAATGAGGAACAGGTGAGCAGGTGGATGAAAGAGTCAGGTGACTGGAATAGTCTAAGGTAATCTGGTGGATGAATGGGAAATGGCAAGTCTAGAGAGTTCCTAAGTAATGGATTGGCCAATTACTAATCTGATCTGGTATTACAAATATGTCAGTTTGTATCACGCAAAGTTTATCTAGTGGTTAGTAATAAAAATCCCTCTGTGGTGTGTGACAGAGCAAATCAGACAGAAAGACAGAAAATCCTCTCTCTTACTCATCATAATGTATTAGAATTTGAAAAGGTTAACACTATACAAATTCTTGCCCTTTTTAAGGGGAGGGACCAGGTGCTAATATTCATTCGTTGTCACTACTATACTTCAGCATGGTGGTATATCCCTCCCTCATAAACACCGGTAACCACTTTCTCAACATTCTCTGACAGGCTTCCGTTGGCGCTTAGTCAGATCAGGGGGCTGCTGTCAGCTCACTTAGTCAGGAGTGGGTCCTCAGCAGATGTGACGTGGGCCTGGGTCGGAAGCAGCAGCTCCCTCTCCATGTGAAAATATTTCGAACGGCAGGTCCTGATCGGGTGCCAGAATCTCCTGCCAGTCGATCACCAAGCTTCTTCTCTCACTCACAGGATTGAAATGTGCCTGTCATTTTTTGGGTGGGAGGGGAAGGGGGCGTTTGGGCTCGAACATGCTGTTCTTTTCTTCACTCAGTATTTGGATCGAAAGCCAGTCAAGACAAAAAAGTGAGTTTGTGCTAAACAATAAGGCAGACTGAATTGACTTTCCTTTCACATTTTCCTACAAAGCTTGTTTGGAACAGAAAAGTCATATTTGTTAAGGGAATGAAATTATAACCGTCGAGACTAAAGAGCCGTAAAATGCAAGTTTTATAGTTATCAAGGGACTACAGGTGTGGAGAAACGCAGTTGGACAAACATCAGTCTGGATGCTCGTTATTAGGCAGTTTCAGCAGTTTACAGTGTCTTTACAGGCATTCAAAGGCTGCATCATGCATACATTTACTCAAACATAACCCTTATATCTTCTTCATGGAACAATCAGTTTCCAAATTGCTGCCAAGACACACATTAGGAGAAGTGGAAGTAGCTATTCAGACACTGTTATCTCACGATAAAGAGGTAACGAGCTATGTTGGGTGCTCCATTGCGTCCAGTGGTGTGATATGGACACTTAACCCTGGTAAAGAAGGAAATATTGCTCTCGCATCACCTTTGTGGCACTATGCTACTGATACACAATCACATCAGTTAGAATCAAATGAAGCAATATCTGGAATAATTATTGAGCAGTTGAACAAATGTAAAGCTGATGAAGTAGGAAGTTTAACATCAAGGCAAGAGAAGAGTATTACTGAATCATTTTGAAGCATATCCTATAAAAAGTTGATCAGGGATTCCCCCAAAATAAAATCTGTGATGAGGATTCCAACGTCAGATCACAGAACCCCATACTAACAACACAGCAACATGATCTCAAAGGGCACATCCCATTCCAAATATTTCAGGCAATGGTAATGGAGGGATGCATACTTTTTTAATAATTTGCTTATAATTTCCTAGGAAGTCAGGTGGGTCAGCTGATAGCAGCAGGTCTGTCTATATACTGATTGCTTTGGTAATATTTTGTTTTATGAGTTCATCATTTTTGAATATTTACTTTCTTATGTTTCCTAAAATTTGGTACTGATTTTATGGAGAAATTATTATTTGTTTATTATTGGAAACCTTATGCTCTACATTGGGTGAATTACACTCTTGCTAGTAGACATATTTCAATTTCTGTGTATTTATGTTTTTTTCTTTGAAAACACAAACCAAAAACAAAAAGTTGATACCAAATGTAATTGTAATTGATATAGTTGAGATATAGTTCCCAACCCCCTACTTCTGGCGCCCTTGCTCGGACCATACCCATCTTCAAACTTTGCCTTCATTTTGATCTCAACTACACACCTGTAAAGATTTGTTACTGCATCTTGCGGGGTTGTGATGCTATTGCTGTGACAAAATCTGTCCACAGACAGACAACACACACAAACAGACTCACAAGGTGAAATCGATAGCAGCCACACGCTGTCGCGGCTGGTAAATATCTTCAACCACATAATTCCTTTGTAAGGAAAGCCCTTAAAATGAGTAGTATTCTCTTTTGAATATCTCACTTTGGAAAAAAATTAAACCGTTACCAATATGGCAACCTTCACTTTTCTGTGGCTTCCTGAAGCTGCATGTATCCGACAATGTTTTTTTAACTCTACTCAAACCTCTCCTTTTAAGTCGGACAGTGAAGGAGCCATGTCAGTGTCGACGAGGGAGAGGCCATTGTGAATTGTATGTGATGACTAACGGTGTATTCAAGGGAATATTCAGCTGGTCTTATCTATCCAAGAGCTAAATTGCTCTCTATTTTCCGGCCCTGTGAATGCTTGAGTGCCGCCGTATTATAAGAGATGTCCCCCTAACGGGTGAAGTAGCGTATGATTATATATTCATGCACTTACCGCTTTATTTCTATTTGTGAAGAAAAAGTAAGAGACAAGGTTGTTTCTTTGTTTCTGCTCTGTTCTCAGTTTTCTTACTATTGTGAACTGCAAAAAAAGTGTTTGGTTGTTTCTAAGAATTTAAAGTGTAATATACAATGCGTCTTGATGAACAGTATTTAAAAAGGTTTCTGAATCGGCTTTATTGATTCAAAGAATATGAGTTTATATGACATATGTTGCTGGAAGAATTAAATGTTCAGATGAAGGCTGTGATATGTTTAAATAATACAATTATTATATCAAGTTTTGTTTTGAAGCCTTTTGCGTGTTATCTATAGTGACAATAATGGTCCAAATTATGTAAAATTGTAAGTAGTGCAGACACAAAGTACTTTAAAGTAGACAAATAATTATTGCAAACACTGTTATATAATTGAATACTTGATTCTAATTGGTTAATCATGGCTTTCTACGGTTTGTTATTTCTTTATAACAGACCGTTGTTATGGGCGCAATTCTGATATCGGACTCTGGCGGACCGTTTTCGTGTCAAGTTATTGATTTCTTAAGTAAGTAGCTGTGTAATAAGCTTTGTGTTGGGGTGCTGCATCGCCCTGAAGGGGTTTATTTCACAACAATGACCGGATTGCTGTACATTATCCCTTACTTAAATGACAAAAAACACTTTTCAACTTTAGATGCTGTCCATATCATCATGGTTAATTTAAACTTTTTCCTCTTAGTTAGTACAGGATCTGTGATCCTCTTTCTGTTGATGTTATAAGTAGCATTGCACTTTTTTTTAAACCAATGTTTTAATAAATGTGTTAATAGTTTGCTGTAATAATGCAAGAGTTGGTAATGTGTGTCTGTTGATGGTTGAATTTAAATGCACAGCATTCAAAAACCTGCTTAGAATTACAGACAGACATTAAAAGGATATTATGCATCTGGTATTAAACAATATTATACTGCACTATAATATATGTGTAATATAAAATGATTTGGTATTGCAGGGTTATTGCACGATAATTGTTTTCTGATGTCAGTTTGCTAATGTATCTATTCATAAGTGTGATGTTCAGCCCGCTCTTGTTCCGCTGTGGTCACATGGGCTAGTAGCTGCTGGCCTTATAGTGTGGACCCCATAGTTTACTGACATGTTAGGGACTTTGTGTTCAGTTTTTTTCTTGTAATTGTTCCTTGGCCCAGTCCCATTTTCCCTTTTCAAAATCATCTTCCTTTTTCAGTGAGAATAATTTATCGAGAGGGTGCCTCTTCACCACCTCAAAAGAAATAAAAGAGTGCTAATAGAAATTACAGCTAAGCGCCCCACCATACTTAAACCCCCAGCATTAAGCAGCAGAAATTATTCTGAACACAGTTGTTGACAAATGGTAATTAAAAGATTTGTTAATGTCGAGTGATTAAAAACACTGCAGGCATTTCACAGGGAAATTCAGCGTGCAAATTGCTTTCTCTGCAACTGCTGGTGCTGCTCCGTTTGTTGAATGAAGAGCCTTTTTTCCACTGTTATCATAATATGAAAGAGCTGTCACTTCTCCTGTAATGGAATGCACAATGTGAAGAATTAGCATTTTTCAACAGCTATCTTGTTTGTGCCAGAATGAGCAATTATTGGCTAGATCCTTTTTTTCCCCTCAGAATGGTAAGATAATTGTCTTTCCTCCAAGGAAGATGTGGTCAGTCACAGTCTGAGAGTGGTTTCTTCATGTATGTGTGTGTGTGTGTGTGTGTGTGTG
>CAKAOI010048607.1:0-29119 GCA_916701655.1 Sebastiscus albofasciatus
GCTTCAAGGTCACTTCTACACTTGCTGGCAGTGAGTGGCCAAATTTTCCAAACCACTGCTCATGCATTTGCATTTCAATTTCAAGGCTTCACATCACACAGATCAGTAATACACATTAAAATGTCAAGGGAAATAATGCTTATCTGGTGCTGAGAGATG
Organism: Sebastiscus albofasciatus; assembly: GCA_916701655.1. Classification (NCBI taxonomy): domain Eukaryota; kingdom Metazoa; phylum Chordata; class Actinopteri; order Perciformes; family Sebastidae; genus Sebastiscus; species Sebastiscus albofasciatus. The sequence continues at coordinate 160 of CAKAOI010048607.1, forward strand.
CTACTACCGCTTGTGTAGTGTGATGTCAGCAAATTCCTAACAGTCTGCTTGGGAACAGTTCAAACAAATACAAACTAGTTCTGCTCTTAATTTAAGGGCAGCAGATCAACTCTCTCACAAGTTGATCTTTATTTAGAGGAACCTTTTGAGCAAAGTTCACAAATTCCTCTCAACTGGCAGAAGGTGAATCGGAAGAAGATTATGACTCCCTGCCGCACATTCATTTCTGTATACCGATGCTTTTTGGATAAGGATCTTTGTCCTCCAGGAGATTAATTAATATTACATAACATATTTTCATTCAATATTTCTATTATCACACAGTTTATAAAGACATATTTTATTTCTAAGACATCATAAAATGTCCGCTCTACACAAGGAAGAAAAATGAAAATAAAAGTATATTTATCACTGCATATTTCATCGCTCTGGAGTTCACACATTCAATGCATCAAGGCTGCTGATGAATTACAAGCTGCAGTATTTCTTCTATAATTGGTAAAAATGACAGCAGTTGCTGCCTTTGTATAGTACAACAAAGATGACTACAATCAAAGGCGAAATAGTCTGTGTGTAGAAATGTGCTGTTAAATGAGAAGTTTAGCTTTGAACAAAACGTGATTTCGGCTGTGAACAAGGAATCCCAGGTCCACTTCTATTTATTACATACACTTGTATCCAGAGATGGGAACTTGAGTCGGCGACCCCAGGAGAACATTTACATACCGGAGCTTCACTTTAATACTTTTATGCTATTATGTCGGATATTGGAACCAAATGAGAAACTGGTCCAAGCATAAGTGCAGCGTTCTGAACAAAATACTGTTTAATCAAGTCACTACATATGAACATGCACATTTATTAGAGCAATTTAGAGAGTGTATCCTGGGCCATATGAGGTCTTTTCAATTTTACTAAGAGTTTTCATAGAATACCACATCATTTCTTCAATATTAGTTCTTGTGACAGTTACGGGTGTCTTAATATTAAAACAGACAAAAACTGGATATCTGAAACATATTGTCAAGAAACCATTGAGCTATGGAACAGTATACCACAGCCAAATGGGTTGACCATACAGATTTCCAAGAAGTGTTACTCATGCCAAGGCATCTTCCCTCCTAGTCATGATCAAAGATTTCCAGTAAGACAAATGGGAATGCTGCATCATCATAAATGGACTGTTTTGGCATGAAAACGTTCCATGTGTGACTTGTACCCCGGTGGTCTTGTTGTGCTTCAAGTCTTGCTTCTGATATGAAGCTGTTAATGAGAAAATTCTGCATCTAAAGAAATGGTTGATTAATGAGTTGCCACAATAGTGAAAAAAACAAAACTGCAGTGCCTTTGGGCAAAGCACTGAACAGTCTTTAAAAGTTCCAGTTGAAGCTGTTTGTTGGCAGATATTGTATCATCTCCAGCTTATAATGTGCATGTTCAGAATGCACATGTAGCACAGCGTAAGCCAGCTTAATCAAAAGAATCTGCATCCCAAGGCAACAAAGATCTTTTCAAATTTGCATTGCCTTTTTCATACGAGCGCAGCGTGATGCTGAATTTGAAACCGAGCCACGGTGGTGTAGAAATAGATCTCTGGTGGCTCTGGATGGGACATGAGTCATGACACAGAACTGTAGGCAGGCCTGGCATTACAACAAAGACATTAGATCTACTGCAAAATGCTCCTTTTCATCTTTCACCCACAACACCCTATTTGGTCATCACCCACAGCCTGTGCGTGTCTGTGCATAACCCACGTCGTCATTTCTCTAAATCATCCGGTGTTTCAGATTAAGCTAACAAAGGGAAGCAGTGTTTGTTCAGCCAAGATATCATACCAGCTTTATTGAGGAGGGTGACTCACCTGTGAGGGATACTTGTAATACGAAAGCATGACCTTGTGAGAAATTGCATCCGAAGCAATTGAAAAAGCTCCTTTCCAAAGTTTAAAATGTTGATGACAGGGCAATACTTTTGTTTACACTGGATCATGAACTGTGCCTTTAATAAATACATTCCCACATTACAGTACATATGAGAAGCACCACTGTATAATTAGCCACATTACCATGCATAATTGAGCCCACAACAAACTAGATTGGCAGGTCCAATACATCGCTACACTGTATTTATCTTAATTAATTCTGTAACATTATGTATGGTTCCATGGATTTATTATTCTATCATTTAGGTAACAGACACAAGCATAACAATACTGATAATTGGATATTGCTTTAAACCCAAACAATGCTTTTCTTCAACCACAAATAGAGCTTAAGCACAAGTGTCTAATGATTTACATTGAATAAATAAAAGGGGAAAAAAACACTGAAAAGACATTATGACAGAAAGCAAAGCAGTATCATATTAGACACATTCAGGCCACAGGACACAGAACTGTAACAATGATGGTACCATTGGGATGAAACAAGTGTCTAGTTTAGCTTGAATGATCATTGTAGGAGACAGGGTTGTGTGGCTTTCAGTGCACGGAGTTTGCCCAGCTGTTAGATGGTTCCGCTACATCACTTGACCTGAGTACGGAACATCGGTCACGTTATAACGGGTGGTCATGTATGTATAAAGTCTCTACCATCAGATGTGAATGGCCTCCTTCATCTTTCTCCTGCTGTCCACTTATTCCTGGTCAAAGGCCTTTCAGTTGGTTTTGGTCTGGTGTTCACAGACAGTCTGTTTCTTTTTTCATTCAGTCTTTTGTCCAGTGAAAATATGCAGACACAAATTAGGTGCCAAGCCCAGAAACATTACTTAGAATGGAGTACTATAATGATAAAACTTAATTTCTGTTGACTTTGGTTGGCAAGGTCTTTGCGCACCAAAAGCTATTGAGCTGAGCTGAGCTATTTTTTTTTTTCTGTCAGCAAGGCAGAACGAGGTTGACAGATTAAAGCTTTACTTTTGTTATTCTGCTTTGTTAATGTATTTCCTCATCTTACGAGACTTCAAGAAACATCTTTAATTTCTCTGTCTCAGCCTCTCTCCCTCTGTATGTGTGTGTCCCTAGTTAATTAGGAAGAATATATGTTAATGGGACGCTGCTAGCAGACTAATTAAGATTCTGATTAGAGCGAAGATACTGTCAGCCGGTCCCAGTGTGTGTGCGCGCCTGTGTGAGCGTCTTGCTGCTGGCTCGCTTGTCGAGGAAATCACCCCAGCTCTAACATGCACTGGATGAACAGATTACACAATGTACTGTATCTGTTTGTTCTCTGGTTAGAAAATGAAACAGATTCTTAGCTACGATGGTGAATTACCATTTTATATAAAAAAAAAGAGCTTGATTAACTTATTCAGCCAGAGAATGTGGATTTGTTAGAGGTAGTTGTAGAGTGCAAACCCTCTGATTTGGGTCGCAGAAAACCACAGGCTGGATTTAAGTCAGAAACACAGTGATCTGTCTAATAATAGGTTTATTTATGTGTGTGGGGGTGGGTGTGCGCATGTCTTTCATTCTGTGTGTGTGTGTTTGTGCCACTTTCTTGTGTTGCATGGTGTCACTTTGAACCTTGATGCTACAACGGGCAGGCAGGCAGGCTGTGTTTCTTCCTGCTGCAAGAAAATCCAAGATTTCCCCCTCACATTGCTGTACATCCACCATAGCAACAGTGTATTGACAAGAGCCAAAAAAAGCGTCATATTAACAATTCCCTTTGTCTGCCTCTGTCTTGCCTTCTCCCTCTCAGTTTCTCTTCATGTGAGTCACCCTCTCTTTATGTCTCTTTCTTCCCCTCTATTTATTTCTCTTTAACACTTCCAGCTTCCTCTTCCAGCTTTCTTGTTATATCACGTTTTATTCCCCCCATTTTCTAGTGGATTTTTTTCCAGTTTGCTTTTCTACAGAATTACCCACATGCTGTGCCATGTGCGTCGCAAAGATGAAGCGAGAATCCGGGCGTATGTAGGTTGTAAGAGAGAGTGACGCTCCTCTGGTGCAGGGAGCTCCTCTGCATAGAAAAAAAGGAGTCACTATGTGGCCATCACAAATGACTCACTCATGAAGTATGCACAGCGTGATTGATGTGAGCATTGATGTATGCACTGAAGAATGAACTGCAAAGATTAATTCATGACAGGGAGAGATATTTTGCTTGAAGTCGCTCCGATTGCACATACCGAGGAGTGAGACATTCACGTAGGATATTGCAGGGTGAGATTACACTTGCAGATGTGCTGTGTGGACACAAATCATTGTTTGAAGTGAGATATGTTTGTCAAAGAGTGAAATGCGCTAAACTTATTGATTAAGTCATTCTTTATTTTTGCTTTGACATTTTGGATGGTTATGGTGTGCAAATTGCAGTGTTTTAAGGTTGTTTGAAAAGGTTAGGGGCACATTATAAGAAATTACAGTAGAACTTTATACACTCACAACCTCAGTATTAATAAAAACGCACAGTGCAAAGTAGGCACCAGGGCCATGAAACATTTAGCACGGATTAATGTCTTGAATTAAACCACAATTTAGTGATGAAGTCATACTGTCGAGCCCAGCAGGCATGAAGCGTGAAATGTTTGTTAAATCAGTCATTTGTACCCTACAATTGTTCCAGTGACAAATGATGAAATGCTGTTCCTTTTTGTAAATGCTTAGCCTTTCACAGCTGCAAAGCTTCATATGTGAATGTACAATTTGACATACATTATACTTGATTAATCACGATTAATCACAAATTAATCACACATTGTCTTATCTGTTCAAAATGTACCTTAAAGGGAGATTTGTCAAGTATATTTAATCCTCTAATCAACTTGGGAGTGGGCAAATATGCTTGCTTTATGTAAATATATGTATATATCTATTGCTGGAAATCAATTAACAACACAAAACAATGACAAATATTGTCTAGAAACCCTCACAGCTACTGCATTTAGCTTTAAAGATATGCTCAAATGTTTATAGCTTCATATGATGCCAGTATCTTCACTCCAGCTTTAAAACTGAGCCAACTACAACCTCTGAAAGATCGATTGCGTTTGTGTTAAAGAAATGAATGGCGTTAAAACGATTTTGCGTGTTATTATCACGTTAATGTTGACAGCCTTAACATACATACATTTGACACTTCAAAGAATTGGCAAGAGAACACTTGCTCTGAAATGTATGTTTGACATAAAAGGGACGTATTTAAAAGAGACTGATCTTTGCCTTATATTAACACAACACATGCATGCATATACAGTATGCACAGGTTGAAAAACAGGCTGGATTAAAAGACATACATTATTAGAAACTGAGGTGGGGAGGGGGTGCCATTAGTCATGAACCATCAGAGCATACCGTTTCCCTTTACCCTTTAAAAAGTGCACTATAGCGCTCTGACAGTTTGGTGGATGAAAGACAACAATTTAGTGCAGACCTGCCATAATCGCGGATGTCCTTGTGTGGGAGGTGCAGAATTACAATGAGTGGAGATAAAACACCTCACATTGTTTAGCCTGGGAGGAGAAAACACATTTGCTAAATGCATCGCTATGGTCCCAGAATAAGCACAGCCCATTGTAAGAAACTGTAATTCTGGGCCAAAAGCCAAATAAACATTGGTAGTAGTAGTATATAGGTTTTCCTGTGAGTTTAAAAGTATTACTTCCTTGGAACATACAGTATCACTGCCTGGACTCCACCATGAATCAAATTCTGATTTTAAAAACAGAGCTGCAGATAATTGATTTTAAAGTTTCATAATATAATTTAGATTCATTGCAAATAAAACCTATGGACAATATACATTTGCCATTAGCAGATATAAAGCTTCCTTGCAGTGGTCTAAAAGCCTCTTAGGAATTAAAATTGTGCACATGATGTTGAGAGCATTGGGTGCTAACAAGTGTTCTATCTTACAAACAGTTTAGGACTGTGACATTATCAGCCTAATGGATTCTGCTGAATAATCTGCTGGCACACCTTGCATTTACTCGCTGCTCTGTCCTTACAACCACACCTGCTCCTGATGAGAGTTTTAAAGTAAAAACCAAAAGCTTGAAAGTGCAACAATGCCTTTAGGGGTTTTTCCAACTCTTCAAATAAATGAGTGAAGAAATACAACAAATGCAGATGCTTAAAGCAACAGGTTCTCCTCCCACCGCATCACATACTGATGCTTTGTCAGACCCATGGATGTATAAAGAGAACTGGATAAAGCGTTGTAGGCGGGCTCCCGTTCATTCCTATGAGAGTTTCTCAGTGGCGCATGAAGCCTAAAACGGCTCGACTGCCGAGTGATAAAGTACCTGGATTTTCCAGTGATCTTCCGTATCCATTGGGCCCATGGAGCAGACGCAGTAGCACTTCCTTTAACCTTTAGCCCTCGGTCTGGTTCTCCTTCACATGAACGGAGGAAGGAAAATAAGGATTATTCAAGTGTTCATACTGGGAAGTTGATTTACCTAAAAAACAACAACTATCCCTTGATTTACAGACATCTTTTTCCCAATGTAAGTCTATGGGAAAAAGTCTTTTGGGGCCCGATGGCATCACGTGACAGAGGGAAGTTGTAGTACCACCATTTGGCCACTTCAAAAATTTGCTCCAAAGCCTGCCGCTCTTCCAGGGGGCTTGGTCAAACCCCTCGCCGTCACTTTTTGGTCGCAGTAAACACGTGTTTGTATAGTGAAAATGTCACTTGACGTTGTGTACAAGGGGTGGAATGACAGTGAATGTGAAACTTGAAATTGAAGGCGATGTGTTCCTGTCACAGAAACAACACAGAGCACAAATGCACCTCACACAAGGCATCACTGACCCGAGTACACGGACAGATCAAACAGCAAATCCCAGTAATCCTTGCCATCAGAATATCAATGCACTGCTTGATGGTTACTGACACGATCCCTACTCCACCTCACAGCAAGTGGCCAAAATACAAAAGGGGTATTGGTGAGAAAAAAAACAAGCCTTCACACAAACAGAACCATCTCACACACACTGAGTCAAGCCTTCAAGGAAACATGTTCCATAGGGAAGCTAGAAACCTCCCACCATCTATTCTCTGATCATTATACACCCTCTTCAGAATTCCATTCAGGAAACAGGGTTTTGAAGCCACGCTGTCTGTCACCAGGTGGCCATCGCAGCCCTTCAAAATTTTTCGCTCACAGCCATGCCACTCCTCCTCTCGCAGCTTCTCAATTCAGACTGGCAGAAGAATCCTCAATAGATGATGAAAAAAAAGTCTTCATATGGACCTTAATACATATATGAATTTCAATAGGAGTAAGCTGGTCTATTCTAGTGATTCAGACTTCCGTAAAAGCCAGGCAACAAGCCATTTTCTACATGATAGATGTACCCATTTGGTATATTCTCTAGTGGATACCAGTTATCCAAGCCAAACGCCTATTTATCAACCGAGAGCCAGAAGGACTAGAGGGCAAAGCACACACACACACACACACACACAGACTTATGCACCTGCATACAAACGCACGAGATGGTCTTTCCAGTTCACTATTTCCACTGTTTCCATGAAGCATGTGACCCCCTTCGCTGACTTTATCATGCATATTAATCACATGCCCTTTGATGTTAAACATTTATAGTGCGAGCATAAATGTAACAGCATGATTAGTTTATATATGTGCTGCCAACCATTGAGGATTGTTGCTCAGAGTTTGTAAATAGGTCACTCCTGATGAAGCAATGAGACAGTGAGAGGTGCATATAGATAAAGAGTTAAATGTTCCCTCGTGAATGTATCCACAGAAGCGATGGAAAAGACGCAATGAAATCTGCAGTACAGACACACACATTAGTCAGATTCGCTATGTCCAGATTTGAGCTTTTGTTCAGTTTTGGGGAATTGCAGAACTGTACATATTTTACATTCAATGATGTCAAAAAATGACCTCAAAATGTGGATTTATCATTTTTGTTTTTATATTGCCTGGACAAATTATTTGTCAGGCTAAACCTCCATTTTCAATGAACCCAGTAAGGCTTAGAGGAAGGTACAGTCAGTTACAGGAATGAGTCCTAAAACCCGGAAATTAGTTCCGCATTTTAGCACTTTCAGTTCCCTCGTCTGGAAGTCAATTTCAAATATGAAAAAAAAAAATATTTGGGTTGCCTTACGATCCAACATAGGACATTTCCAAGAGACCTTATGGTCTATAATTACACCTACAATCTCTAATTATCTGTATAACTCAAGATTGTTAACTGAAAATGTAAACATGAACATTAACCACATACACAAAATATCCACTCTGTGCACACACAGAGTAGATACGGCGGACCAGATTGTTTCTCACATCATCTCACCATCTGCTAAATTCACCCACACAAACACACACCTTCAGGATCAGTGCATCCATATTTTCTCTGGCATATGCCGCCATTGGCAAGTTGAAGGTCTATGAGGCATGATTAAGGCACGTTGGTGTGTTTTATACACCAAGAATAGCATGTCAAACAGCATATACTCAAACAAATCATTGTGTGCATGAATACTGAAGGTATTGATACTGTAAGGTACTCATTTCTTAAAATATAAGTTTGACATCTAGTTACAGAATGGGAATATTATGTTTACAATAAAAGGTGGGTGTTGAAATAAGGTTTACATTATTAGTAATCATATCTGAATCATGGGATCATAATGTTAAAAAAAAAAAGAAAAAATACATTTTAGATGATTTTCCAAACCACTGACAGAAGTGCCGATTTCAATGCTTTCGTACGTCAAAACCATGGTAACAAGAAGTGTGTCCCAGCCGTGTCTGCATCACTTTTTAGTGTCCCCTGGAAACAGTTTCTGTTGTGGCGTGAGCTTCTTGTAGCATTTTTTCAAAATGCCGCGCATATGTTGTCAAATAGATTTTTCGTTGATGTTTTTGTGTGTTGTGAAGTTGATGTTTTCGTTCGCGTCAAGTTTATGTTTTCCTGTATCGTGAAGTTTATGTTTTCGTGTATCGTGAAGTTTATGTTTTCGTGTGCTGTCAAGTTGGTGTTTTTGTGTGTCGTGAAGTTAATGTTTTCGTGTGCCGTCAAGTTGGTGTTTTTGTATGTTGTGAGGTTGATGTTTTTGTTTATCGTCAAATTGATGTTATCATGTGTCGTCAAGTCAACGTTTTTTTGTGTTGTGAGGATGATGTTTTCATGTGTCGTCATGTTTTTTTCATGTGATGTGAAGTACATGTTTTCTTATATAGTAAAACTGATGTTTTTATATTGTGAAGTTGATGTTTTCATGGGTCATCAAGTTGATGTTTTCATGTGATGTAAAGGTGATGTTTTAATGTCATGCAAAGTTGATGTTTTCCTGTGTCGTCAAATTAATATTTGTGTCCTTTGTTGAATGTTTTCTAAATGCTCTGCATGTCATGGTGAATTTTTCTTCATTTGCTTTCGTTGTGTCTTTGCAGTGTATTAAGCGCTCAGGGCCACCGTATACAGTAGACCATTTTGTAGTTCTTTTATAGAGTTTCTGACAAAGTATCCCCAATTTAAAAACAGACATTTGTATTTGTTTGATTGTTTTGCAGCACTAAAATATTTATATAAAAATTACAGAAATACTTGTATTTCAGTGATAACAGATGTTAAAGCAGGGAAAAAAAAGAGGAAAAAACAGATGTATATCAAAGGTCGGGTTTGAAAACAAAGATGTTCTAAATTTTCTGTGAAACATGCATTTAGACATCTTATTGCTTGCTGCATTGTAGCTTCATTATTGAAATGGAAACATAAAATGTGCATTCTGTACACATCCAGGCTGCCACAAACTCTAAGGACTTCTCTTGCAACACCTAATTTGTGAGAAACAAATTATTTTTTTAGGTTATGCAGAATAAGTACATGTCATAAAAAGTAATATAAGCCAATACATGATACACCCATCAAAACTGGAGACACTGTTAAGAACTCTCTGACACTTGTTGAAAAATAATGCATTTGATATCTCTGCAGTGGGCCTGCAACAACAGAAGTTAACCTGTCTGTCACAATACAGATGTGAAGGAATAAGATTTTGATTAGTCGACAGTCTTCATAATGAAATGTCAAGCTTGTCGGCAGTGATGATGGAGAGGTTGCGGAATGTATTCAGAAATAAGTTGCTATCATATTGGCTTTCACTGCACATGCAGTATGTTTATTCAGCTCACTGTGGACAAATGATGGGTTGGGGTTACTACAACAAAAATATAAAAAAAGATTTGATGATTATCATCACTGTATCTATACTGTGGTTATTCATGTCCAGATTTATGGTGCAGTTTATAACAGGCAGTAATTTAGTGGACATAAATGCTCTGTATCGCTCCAATATCTGCACACAATCATAGACTTGTGACTAGCTGGCCAAAAATAAATAAAGACCAAAAAATAGCACACACAATGGAAAATTGCATATAGCCTTCCAAACCCCCCCCGCCCCCTCTGGCTATGCTTTCTAAAAACAGACGTCAGTGATGTTATCATCACTTGTGTACAGTATACAGTATAAAAGCCCATGGAGTACCGGGTGGATGAGGTCATCATTCTACATGACCTTCACTTCCTGTGAGTAGCATGTGTAGAGGAAGAGAGGCGCTGTGAAACTCACACAGCCAGGTGGATCCCACAGGGTGCTCTAGCTGTGCACAAATGTTGTATAATTATGTGTTAATCTGCCAGTGTGGATAGGAAAGACAAGTACAGGAAGAAGCCGACCCTAACCTATCTGTCTGTCAAAGCCAAGAAAAACTGCACATTAGCCACATTAGCACTAAATTATACGGCAAGATGTCCGAAATAGCTCCACTTCCACTTAACAGCACATGTGCGCCAGGAAGCCTCACTTACACAACATTAAAAGCAATGGACAAACACACTAATCCTGTGGCTTTTGGAACGGTTTGACTGTTGATGAACATCTTAACCATAGCATCCCTTTGTTAAGCTGCACTTATAAATACATCTTTATAATAGAGTGATAGTGTATACGTCATTCTATGCCAGCTCGGAATAAAAATGCTTTTGTTTCTCAGTGTAGTGAGTTTAAGTTTAGTGAACAAATTGGCTTGAGCAGGATCGTCAACAAATATAGACATCACACACACGCATGCATTCTCGTTTGTCCGTAATCTTCCGAAGCGTTTGATGCCAAGTATTGAACACACCAGCAAGTCTATAATTATAAAATCCTTTTACTCTGCCAGAAATATATTTCAATAAGTTAGGCATTCTGTGCCTCTGATTGATTCCATTTTGGAGGGATCCAGGAGAACAAAAAAACTGTAGAAAATAGGAACAGTTGTGTGGGAGAACAGATTCACAATCTCTTTGCATTAGCAGGGATTTTAGAATCTGAAGGCATTGTGCAAAAAGCACTGTGCACAAATATGATTATTTCCGGTTATATTGTGTGGTAAGGAAATATGAAATATTTCTGAGCTTCATTGACTTTCTTCTACAAACAAAAGAAGCTCTCCCTACCTTATCGAAGTAGTCTTTTTAGGCCAAACCACAATGTTTCTTTAAACCTAAGTCCAGCAGCGTAACATAGTTGCAATTGGCCCCAGTGCGAATATTTTTTTTTTGGGCCCTCACCCCCAAAATCAATCACACCCCGCGCATGCAACACTCATTTTGCAAACCAGCCTCTGATATACAGCAGGCGAAGCGTCCAATTTATCAATACTAATCTAACAGCCTGCCTCGGACCTCACCCTACATGGGCCCCTCTACAGCTGCACTAGTTGCACCACTGATATTTACGCCATTGCCTAAGCAGTTTTGTGTTAAAACCTAAACCATAGTATTATCACATCTTAAAACGCCATTTATTTTCAACAGTGATTTAAATCAGCTCTGTAAGGCACAGATAAATGATATCCTACCGATAGGGACCATCGCCCGTTATGTTTTGGGTGTAAGGGGTCTACAGGGATTCACGATGCCCGTTTTCTGACTCTGAAAGTGTACAAGTCATTGAGGATGGGCAAGTTGACACCAGTGATCTTCTCTGCAGTCTGTTTTTGTCCCATTTGAATCCAAACCAGAATGAGATGGATATGCAGAGACTAAACTCTGATTGTTATGTAAAGCTGGACCTGGAGCAGCTCTTGTGGCAGGTTGAACTTCCTGAGCTGGTACACGATGTACATCCTCTGCAGGGCCTTTTTCATGATGGAGTCAAGGTTGGTCTTCAGGTTCTGGGAGATTCTTATTCCCACAAAGCTGAAGGTTTCCACGGCAGACACAATGCTGTTGAGTATGTTGGGGGGGGGCAGTGTTTGGGGGGCTCCACCTCTCTGCGAAGGAGCAAGCTACAAACTTTAAAGATCGACCTGTCAAATGTACAGGGGGTGAGTATTTGATCCACAACTGATTGATTTTCAGTTGGAAATTCCTTTAAAAAAATGTTTTCCTTTAATGAACAAGGTGGTTGCGGGGTGCTCATTTGCATATAGATACAGTCAAATGGGTAACACAGTGAGTATGTGGCACAGCATGTCGCCTCAGTTAAAAGTCAACAAGGTTCGATCTATATGCAGCGAGGCATAAAAGAAATACATAAAAGGGACACAAAGTGCTTCGACATGTTGTAATGCATGAGGGTTACTTTGAACAATGTACTTTATGTGTAACATTTGAAAGCCCTTCACCTCATACCCCCATAGTAAACAGATGTTTGATGATAGTAAAGGATGTTTCTTTTGCAGTTTTGTGAGGCATACTTTGGTAGTGAAATGGATCTATAAAGCAAATATCTCCGTGCTTGAAAAATAGGCCAGTGACAGTGGTATGTGTTCCTTTAAAACTGCCGCACAGCCACTCCATTATTAAAACCATTCATACATGGATTCATTAAAGTGAACAATGCCTGGCAGACTATGAGAACTTGATGAAATGCAATTCAAATTAAAGCATATAGACTACATGAGACTATACAGTAGATTGGAGATTCATTATGTGCATGGGGAACAGTTGATACGGCAGTTCCTGTCAGTCTCTAACGTGCGCTATGAACGTTGATACTTCTCGCCTTATATAATATCATTTTTCATCATTACTTTCCAAGCACATTCACGTACTAGCAATTTCTAAACGCAGGCAGTATAACTTTGACAATATGTCATTGGTTTGGACAAGATACTAAGGGTAAGAACGAGCACAATGAAACTGATTTTGTTTTCTCCGTTGAGATTTCTTTCATCATTTTTGCATTGATGCTTTGTCGCCCTCTGGCTGTATAGGAGGGCCTCTGGCTGTAGTTTGATATCCACGATGATATAGCAGGGCTCGTGTTTTCCTTCTCCTACAGCGAGGTTCTGATTATTCCAACAAACATGACAGATAACAGATGTAACATGCCAAAGTTTCATCAAACAGACAAAGACACATTTCCCAGCACTTCCATCTCCAAGATGAATAACCGATGCAGTGGGGTAACAAATAAGGCGATGAACATATTGAAATGCTGACACCTCATCAGAAGTACAGATACATGCACTGAATAGAAAGCAAAAAAACAAAACACTAATCACTGTACCTATTAGAGTGTTTGAAAGCATACCAATCATTTCATGGAAGAAAGGGAGAGCTGGGTAAAAAACAATCACACGTTTTTGTTCTTCTTCTCCTTCTTTTTCCTTTTGAGTACAGTGCGCCAGTGCAAGGAGTCATCCAATATCACAAATCAAACATCCTTATTTGCGTGTAAATGATTAAAAGTCAGTCAGTGACCTTTTCCTGCACCACATGTTGTAAATAACTGTGATGATATTAATCCTGCTGCTGACATTTTCCTTTAAAGATTCTTTAACTGCGGGTTGTCGATATTGCATGCACTCACAGAAGACAGTAATGAGATATCTATCTTGTGACAGTGATAATGCCAGGGAGAAAAAAACAACACAAAAGCACAAGAGACTACATTGTCAGTTATTCTTATGCAACATAGGAATTTAATGAAATGAAAAAATGTCCCACAAAATGACCAGCCATCTATTGTGTGTGCAAAATGTAGTTCTGTAAAAAAAAAAGCATTTTCATAATAATATTGAAACTACTGTCAAAATATGTTTGATGACTTATTCTGCATTCAGTACATTGTGATCGATCATAGCTTCTGAAGTTATCAAGCCAACTCCTCGCATCACACAACAAGACTAGGGCTGCAAATATTAGTCAAATAAATTACTTTTCTTAACCACTTTTCCTTTTTTTAAATTAACTATATTAACACAGAAAATGAGTACGCTGAAAAACTAAATGTATAAAATACATGATAGTACATAATCATAAAATTCAAGCAAGCATTTAGTATGTCTAAAACAGAATCACATCTCCTCAGAAGAAAGTTTTCAATTCATCCACAGTGTTCGATTAAACAGCGAAAGTGGATGTCATCGACGGCCGAATGGTGCGTCGCTATAAATGTTGTTGCCGCAGGGAATTGTGGGACGGCATTATCTCCTTTTCTTACGAAAAAGGATGGTCCAGTGTAGGCCTACCTTATGCTAATGGAGATAAGAAAGGAAGCATTGAGGTCGTGGCTTGAAGGTAAGACGCAAATTGCAAAACTCTCGCAAGATGGTTAAAGTTAGGCATTGACCTTGAATAGTTAAGGTTAGGCATTGACATTGAATGGTTAAGGTTAGGCATTGACCTTGAATGGTTAAGGTTAGGCATTGACATTGAATGGTTATGGTTAGGCATTGACCTTGAATAGTTAAGGTTAGGCATTGACCTTGAATGGTTATGGTTAGGCATTGACCTTAAATGATTAAGGTTAGGCATTGACCTTGAATGGTTAAGGTTAGGCATTGATCTCGAATAGTTAAGGTTAGGCATTGATCTGTAATAGTTAAGGTTAGGCATTGATCTTGAATAGTTAAGTTTAGGATGGGCCGTCGGGCAGCAAGATTTTGCAAGTTTTTGGCAATTCGTGGATTACTTTCTAGACACAACCAAGCATTGAAGCACATTTCTTTAGCAATTGGAGAATTCGACCAGCTCTCATCATGGCTGCCACTTACACTTCCAGGTAATTTCACTGAGTTAGGAACATTCCGAAGCAAAAAAAGACTAGTCTAAGTCTTCATCATCTCAGCAGCTTTGTGAGGCTGTATACTTGGACACAGTGGTGTTTTTTTTTAAGTTAGACATTAGCAGTGCTAACATAATGCTACTAAGCAGGTTTACTGTTTACCATGATCACCATCTCAGTTGAGTGTGTTGGCATGCTAACATTTTTAGATTGGCACTAAACTAAACACACAGCTGAGCCTCATGGGAATGTCTTTAGTTTTGCTGGTATTTGGTCATAAACCATAGTTTTAGTCAATAATTAGCCTAGTCATAGTCAGAATCCATCCTCTGGGAATCATAAATGTCTGGCCAAAATTGCATAGCAATACATCAGATATGAGATGTTTCACACCGAGTATTAAAACACTATCCTCAGCTCCTCCTCATCCCCCATCAGCTCCATTTATGGATGGGATCTCCAAATGCTACTGCACACATCCATGTTGTTATTTTTGTCTAGCCTACTTTTAGTGTCAGAATATTTCCCAATTCTAAAATAGTCCAAAACTGTGTGTTAACGTTGATGCAAAATTATGATTTTAGGTGAAGCTCAATGACAGCTAAAATGTGAAGACCTGCATGTTTTTTTACGGTGACCGTTGCTAATTAGAAAAGGGTGAGGAGAGATAAAAGATTCAATAACAGATTTGTTTGTGGTGAAGCTTGCCAACCCTGTTGTCAGAACTCGGAGTCACTTGCACCAGTGCGCCCAAATGATTTGTAAAACTATGTTGGCAATGCTTGCACTGTGGAGTCCTGATACAGTTGCCAAATTACTTTTATTTCACAATGTCTAGAGTGTGAATGTTTCCCCCTACGCACAGAAATTTCCGTAACTGTCCACTGCCACCCAGTGCATGCTGATTGTCTTGCTGAATGTAACGAGGTGAATGTGGTCTTATAGGCTATGCATGCATGGGTTATGTGACAAATGATGTGAATGTTAATGTGCTTCGCATCCTCCTCCCCCCCCTTCAGCATCTAGCCTCATGTTTGTGTGCTCTCTGATTAAACCATGTGGCTGTGCAAGATGAGTCATTCACTCGGTCAGTTAGCCAGCCCCTCTTGGCTCCTCCTGAAGGCCATTTGGTTACTGGATGCCCGGCCATTTAACTGTCCGATGCTGCAATGGCGCCACAGCACAGACGGTTCCCGCTGAGTGCCTCCTCTTAGCTCATCAGTGGCAGCAGGCTCACGTCAGCCATCGCTTCTGTACTCGCTCTCAGCACGCCTGCCTCCAGCAGGCAGTGAATGCATTATGCTGGGTTTCGATTATTGGTTATTGCCTCTTTATATGGCATTTCGGGCCTCAGCCAGATGGAGTTAATGCTGCAGTGAATAAGTCTGTCTGGAGAACGCAGACATCATCATCTGGCAAGGACATTAGAATCATCTTCATCGCAGTAGCTGTTTATTCGCATGGACTAAAATTGTCTCCATTGCGGTTTATTTCTTCTCATTCAAATTATTAGTATTATATTGGAAGAGCTACTTATGTCGCCAAAGGATAAAGATTATTGAATGATATTTCTGTACAGAGAGACTAAAATACAAGTCATAAACACAGTATTTGACTTTATTGGGCCTAAAAAAACTGAAAAGTTGATGGCATCATCTAAAATAAGTGAAGATAAAGGAACAATATCTTAACAAAATGTCATCATGACCCCCTCAAGAAGCAAATAACACACAACCAAATGTTGTTTGTAGTTGACATGCTAAGACGTAGTGAAATGATTAACTGCTTCTAAATGTTCTAGCTGTACTGGAACACCAGCAGAGTATCAGCCTCCTATCAGTGTCCGACATATGGTGATGGTGGCTGGTGATCTAGACGTTGGACCTGTATATGGATCTGTGTGCTGGAAAATGGCAAAGCACTAGGGTTGATCTGATAAAGCTCTTTGACTCTGCAGCCCAATAGATTAGAGGGGAAATAATTAGGACCACAGAAGGACAAGGAGACAAGGAGTGCATGATATGGCTTAGTGTAAGAAAGATTAACAATATGATGGATTTTTTTTTCTGACTGTGGCTATAGTCTGAAGAGACAGGGAAGTTAGATTTTCTTTGCACATTTGAGATCATTATTTTTGTTAAAAAAAAAAAAAGAAATCTCAATATCTCCTAAGCTGATTTTGCTGTTTATTTTAGGCTGTCTTATATACAATTGATCTCTCCAATTTACTCTCAAAGCATTTTGTTGGGGGATTAAGCTATAGGGAGACACTGTAATATAAATATGCATTTTTCACAAGTGTAAACAATAAAATTGTTTTGATTGATGAACTCTATTTAGCTCCTTTAGTTTTAGGCCCTGTCTTCACGTGTACAGATATTTTTCCCTCAGTTTAAAAAAAAAAAAAAAAAATGAACTAATGAAAAAAAATGTCCTTCATTTTACAAATTATCTCTGTTAAGAATCAAGGAATATTGTTCCCACCCTTCTCACTCCCTTTCCTTCGGCTCCATTACAATCAGTTTGATAACAGTTATTGTTGGTGGGGGGCTGGGATTCCCAATCAAACTCCATGACTGTCATCACTCTGTTGTCATCAACTGTCTCTTTACACACATAATGAGGAAAGGGAGGTCAATCAGGTTTATGTCCATAGCCCTTCTGAGTGCTCCAGACTTCGCCTTCAATCGCCCAAAAGCACATTCAATCACCATTCGGCCTTGACATATTTAATGTGTTCTCTGCTTTGGCTCCTATAACTGGAACATTTTTCAAATGTAAAGTAGTAATTAGTTCAAGCAGTGCTAACAAAACATAAAAAAGATGGTAGTCTGAGGAGAGGACGTCATCATTTCCCAAACGTTCCATTTTACATGTTCACACCGATACAAAGTAACCAGAGTGTGAAAATCTGCACCTTAGAAGGTGTTTTCAAAATATCCTTTTTTGCATGTGGACGAGAGGCCAAAACGTAGAGGAAATATCAGTTTGTTTTTTTAAATATCTGTAAACGTGTAGACAGGGCCTCAAGCTCCTGGTACAGTGCATGCTGGCCCAGTCCCCCTTTCATGACTTACTGGGACATTGTTAGTGTTATTAGGAACACCTGGGCTTCTCCTGCTATGACAACTAAAACTGTCTGCTGTGAAAAAGGCCTATATTGTAAATTCTGTCAGGACAGTGAAGCAGAGTGCAGAAGCAAAAGAAGGTAGGATGAAAAAACAGTTTATTTGGTCTATGTTCAGAAACGAGGTCAACAACAAATAGGTAGTCGGTGAAAATAAACAGAGCAGGCAGGCACAACAAGGGCTGGTATTAAAAGTGCAGTCAGACAAAACATGTACGGTGTGGCAAAAAGCACGTAGTATAGCATAGGGCAAGATTGTATGGCTAGCAGGTTAATAGCAGCAGCCCACAAAGCTGTAAATTAGACTCGAGGCCATAGCCAGCTATGAGAAAAGATTGTAAAAGAAAAAAATGGCAGTTCACCCCTACCACTGAAGTACTATCTTAAGCAACAAAGAAAACTTACCAAAGTTGCACAATTACGAATCCAGCTAGGGCACTAAATCTACAAATTCAACTCTAGATCACAGATTGAACACAAAGGTTTGGAGGGTCAAACTGCTGTCACCAGACTGGTGGGCACATGAGCATTTTTAAACTGCAGAGATGATGGTTGGACCAATCAGCAGCCGACACACCCCACACCAAATCCACACCACCAGCCATTCAGAGAAAAAGCACCTGATAGGAAACAAAGATCCTCACCAGACAAAGACACTCACTCTCACACAAAACACAGCCACACAAAGATCCTCACAGGCCGGACAGACACTCACTCTCATACAAAACACAATGTTCCTCAGTGTTATCTGGTGACTTTCAGCCAAATGTATCCGTATACTCGAAGTAACTTGTATGTAACTGGTTAGCATAGATAATAAAAACAGAATAAAAGACATGGATAAAGCTAAAAAGAAAAGGGGCTGCTCGCAGTCTGGCATTTGTGAAATGCACTACCCTCTCAAATGTCATCATTTAGCCTAAAAAAGAAGAATACAAATTGTTTTATGGTCGTAGTCAGATAATTGAAACAACGCTGACTGCTATTCACTTGATGATCCAGCAAAAAAAGGAAGCCTTCGGAACACGCGAAAATGCTAAAATACATATTCATGACACGCAGAATGTCCGTGTAATGTCGTGGTATTTATATGCCTTCCAGTGAGACCATGTTTGCCACTCTGCTATGTTCAATATATTTTGTCATTTTACACTAATAAAAGAAGAAAAATATTCTCAATCAAAGCTCAGAACTGGAATATCATCATCACAGGAATGCTGTTATCAGCCTTATTCACAGTGACAGCATAACAATTCCTATTGAAGCAAGCTCAGGCAGCATTGGAACAGATGCAAATGGATACAATACAAATAAAATTAGGCACTGCAGTAAAGTCTGTGTCCCAAAACACGAGGAATAAGAGAAAGCAGTCTCTTGCCTTGAATCATCTTCCATTTTTTGTCATCTGGTTTGAATTGTAAAACTATGTTGGCAATATTGTGTTTGTTCTTTGGGGTGTCATGGGAGTCTGAAATGAGAAGTCGGGAGAAAAGCTTTCAACAAGACGTCTTACACAGAGTAAATCCCTCATGTGGATTGTCAGAAAATTGAATCAGCCCACATTTATGGGTTAGCACTATTGAAATATTTCTAAAGCATTCCGCATTTCTAGCAGCATTTAAAATGCAAAGGGGCCGTAGTTGCAGTTCTCTCAGGGCTGAGGTGGAGAACTACTTAAGGGATCTATGGGTTTTAATGGGATCCGTCACATCCATCCCTGGTTGTTTATGTAAGCAGTAACAGAACGGCCTTTTTCACAATGACAGCATAACACTTCCTGTAAGCATGTAACAGCAGATGTCTACAGTATCTCCTCCCTTATACACAAGAGAACCAAAAGAGAAAAAAAAAATTTCATTATTCAAATAGAAAAAAAATCCTCAAATGTTATTTTAAAGCTCCTGTGGGTAGAATTGTAGCAAATAAGATTAGAAAAAGTAAATTTTATAAAACGGTCACTATATAAATCTTGACAGTAGAGCTTGAAACAGGTAATCTGACCGGAAACCAAAGGAAAACAATTACTCGCAAACTCCAATCAAACGGTCAAACTAGGCAGCGCTGATCAAATATGAATCAATATTCTATTACTGTAATGACTATTTGTCGCCTCAAGTGTTTTCTGAAACATCTTGTAGTGTACGGTTTAGCTGCAAAATGAGAAAGTTTGTGACCTAGAAGCCATTTTGAGATATGTTGAGGAAATACCAAGCACCGCCCAACAGCAAACTTTCTCACAGCTGCCTCCGTTAAATGAAGAGCCAACAGGAACGCTCTCTCTCTGAAATGACCTGTGATTTAAAGCCTGAAAACAGAGCCATGAGGAGGTGCAGGAGTGCAGTTTTCTCTCAGAACACTTGAATTACAATATGCTGAAAGGTTATTATGGAATCTTTGCCCAATGATGCCAAAACTATTCTGCCTACTGCAGGTTTAACTCAAGCAGAGGGTAAACTTTTACCAACAAGCAACAATTAGCCCATATGTCATCCAAACGTATTAGGCTAAACAATATAGTATTAAACATAATTTCTAGCAGATGCTCCAACAACACATTGGACAAACTCCAAAACTATCTGTCACTAGTCAACAAATTAATTAAAGTTATTTTCAAAGTAAACCAAGCTGTTTCATTGAATTTCTTGGCTGACGTTTCTAAACACTATTACGCATTCTGCATTGTCTTTGTTGTGTGTGTGTGTGTGTTTTTCCCTGGCAAGTTCATTTAATGCTTGATCTTATAATTTGAGTGACAGTTATAGCCTGTCATTCTTTTTCCTTGCTGACTTTGAAAGAAAGACACACAATGTCAGTAGTCTTGTGAAATCAAAGAATAATTTGTTCTTCTGGGCCTTTGTAAACTTTTGACTGAGCAGAACCAGGAAGAAATGAAGCTGATGAATGACTGCAGTAGTACAAGCAAAATGTAGAAATTAATGATTGATACTGTGAACAAACCACTTAATTTAGTGAATTTGCATCTCGTTGTATGAAGTGGCACTTTTTGTGATTTTT
This sequence comes from Sebastiscus albofasciatus, assembly GCA_916701655.1. Taxonomy (NCBI): domain Eukaryota; kingdom Metazoa; phylum Chordata; class Actinopteri; order Perciformes; family Sebastidae; genus Sebastiscus; species Sebastiscus albofasciatus. The sequence continues at coordinate 21,295 of CAKAOI010048607.1, forward strand.
TCTGACTAGCCCTAATGGAAAGAAAATAGCTTCAGAACAGATCAGGCCTAGTCTAATTTCCCATTGTCAAAAGGCTTTATGAAACGAAAGGTGACCTTCAGCTTCCTGCACTCTCATCTCTCGCTGTGTTCCTAATTTCTCCCACCATAGATTACCAGTCATTTGATGACCGCTGAACACTGATTCCTGCGACCAGGCTCACTCCTTTGGGCCGCATAAAAGACAAGATTGGTAGTCCGGGCAATAAAACACAGACCTACCTTCCGTCTTTGCACAGTCACAGAGGTCATCAGCACAAATTTTGCTCTACTTGAAACAAATTAAGAAGTAATTGCTGGTGTGCCCCTCACACCTCAAAAGAAACAGAGTTTAAAATATTCTAACCTTAATTAGACTTGCCCCGCGGTGCTATTTCTCTGAGTTCATTGGCATATTTTGCTATCTTACAGTTGGAATATTCATTTTCATTTTTCCCACGATAGACTTTCACTTCATCACTGATGCTTTTTTAGAAACAATAAAATGTAAATTCTTTTAGAGATGTGTATGTTTCCACAGGAAAACAAGTATTCACATGGTGCATTCAGAGACTGAATCACAGCCTCTTGTTTTTTTAAATTGGTCTCAAACACACTGAAAACACCACAAAGAAAGCTTTGATGGGGCAAAGTGTAGAAACACCAGACAAAAAGTTATATTCATATTTTAACTCATACCAGTGGTCATAGGAACACAAACCATCACAATAATTATTGTTTTCTAAGTATACATGTATTTCAAACAAAGGAGGGCACAACAACATGGATCGGTAAGGCTTGAATTTATCCTCAGGGGACAATTTAGCCAATATAGAAGCTAATTATAACATGTAACCCACACCTGGATGCCGAGCGGTGGGGGACAATTCAAGAGACAATGCAACCTTGAAGAAAAAAAAGAAACATGTCCTAGAGACAGTTTAATTAAGGCACATGTGATGGGAAATTCATCAATCTCTTAAAGAAAAGCATCTTTAACTTTGATTAATTAGTGAGCTCCTACCTTTTGCAGTAATTGGACTGTTATAGCCAATGGGGAAATGCTTGATACACTACTACAACAGAGTTAAATGCACAGTAACAAACTGCTCCGGTGCATTGGGATGTTTTTTATACTTATAATTGTTATATTCAGCATCATAGATCATGCTACAGCAATCGTCACCAATCTAAAAATCATGAAATGATGCCTTGAAGTGGCATTATTGGACCAGTGGACCAGGCAGTTCCCTTTCTGTTGCATTTATTTATGAACACCAATTAAATACCAGCATCATGATAATCAGCTAAGATGGAACACAGCCAAGGATGCAGAAGTCTATTCCCCACCATCCAGCAGCGCATTGACATCTCATCAACATGCAAGTGCACATCTGCACAAACATGTGCAATGTGTTATTCTGGTGAAAGATGCATGCCGTGTTACAGAATCTTTAAATATATGCAACTGTGAATAGATTTTTAATGTGCTTTATTATGAAAACCTAAACCAGACATTATCCAATACTCATAGCTGCTACGGTACTTTGATTGTATTAAAACTAGTCTATAAATAGCTGGTTGACATTCGTTCGAAACATTTCTCGAATCTGTGTTAAAGCTGTTAAAATACATTTTTGCTGGGACATATCTGGGACCAAAGGGTTAACAATGAGAGTCATTGCACCTTTGAAAAATAATCTTACATTTTCACTCAAATTGGAATCAGTAAATCTCTGCAGTCCTTATCCTACCTACTTTTGCTTTTCACCAAGTGTGCATACACTCCCCACATTTTACACTACCCAAACAAACAGTAACAGTGACTGCTTTGAACCACTCTAAAAAGGTTGCATGATAATGAACTTGGCTACCTCTCGGTGCAGTTTGCAAAGTTAATATGAAGCTAATTGCAGTGGAGCTTCACAATACGTTTTCTTTATGAGCCAGAATCCCCTTTAAGACATGATATAATCTGTATACATCAAAATAAAAGTAATTGTAAAAGGGGGTTGGGTTTGCAAATATAACTAAAATTGTGTCAGAAAACTCAACTCAAAGTGCATGGATATTGGCTTTAAAATGAGATCAGTTTAGGTAATTTTCACAGTATGACATGGAATTAATCGGGCCAAATTCATCCTGTTAACTTGATCGCACATGGACACTGTTGTAAAAATCAGAACATTCTGCTACACCTCTCCTTGGCTTATGGACCCCAAGTCCCTCAAGCAATTTGCAGATAGGAATACTGACAGTGCTCTGGGCAGGAGGGTGGTGTAGCTTGTGTCTATAAGGTAACCCACAAATTGCAAAACTTTTGCAAGATGGTTGAGGTTAAGCATTGACCTCGCAACCCAATATCACACATCATTATATATAGGATTAGGCAACAAAACCACTTAGTTATGATAAAGGAAAAGGTCATGGTTGGGCTTAACTTAGATATGTAAACTACGTAAAACACGTACAGAATCGACGTAATGTCAGTACGGAAAACACGTGACAAACGTCACTAACGGAACTTGCAAAAGGATCTTGAACACCGGCCTCCCGCTTGAAAGTCCTGTGTTTATTGGACCCATCCACTTCTCCACCTGCCCACTATAAGTGGTCTTTCTCATGATATATACTTCGTAACTAGCTCTGAGGTTAGACTTCTGTCACTATACAACACTTCACTTCATGCAGCACCTTCAAGCAGGCATGTAATATTCACCTCTCGGCGAAACAAAACGTGACACTGACACGCTTTCTTCCGGTGGACAGACAGGTCTATTATTTGCCGTGAGACTGGGCTGGGCCTTGAATTGTTAAGGTTAGGCTAGGTTGTCGGCCAGCGAGTTTTCACATGTTTTTGCAACTTGTGGGTTACCTTCTAGATACAACCGCTGAAACCCTTCAGCTAGAGGCCGGTACAGTGGCCCTGAAGGGCAAACCACATTGCATGCCAGTGTTACCGGCACCAGACCTAGGGGAAATCTGGACCGGCAGCAAGGGTTACACAGGCTAGGAAGCACTGTGTACCCAACATATACAAATATCGTTTATAGAGAGGACCAAAGTTAGCATCTTAGCTCAAGCCACAGCTTGTTTATTTCTGAAAACAATTGCATACAATTCACAGTCACATTATCTTGCTGTCTGACTTAAAAGTGCATATGAGCTCAAATGATTTAACATACTATATTCCCCATAAACAGAAATTAGCTCAACTCAAAACACTAATATATACCAACATAATATACTGTAACTCAAAATACACATTCACTTTACCCTAATACCTACAGACACTCACATATTAACATATACAGTTCATCTAACACTCATTCAGCATTATCACATTAGACACAAAACCTTCCTACATTATACTCTCTCACGCACTTGCACTTCACAGCGGCACTTGCTAATATGGTATGACCATGACATGTTAGCAAGTGACCGGAGATGTGGAAATAGTTTGAATATAGTATCTTACTCATCACTGCGTTTACTCACAGCTGGCTGGCTAATACTCTTTCACATTTGAAATACATTTCTTACACTTACTGTGTAAATTGGAGTTCACGGACAGAACTACTCAACATGGCGAACTTCGTCGGAACAATTAGCTACGAAGTGGAGCTTGCTACGCTTCCCAAACATGTCAAAATCATGTTACAACATTACCAAACGATTCATATTACATTCACATTTGATGCTGATGCAAACTAAAGATCGAAAAATGAATTTTGCCGTACCTGTGGATTATTAGAGAGAGGACCAAAGTTAGCATTTTAGCTCAAGCCACAGCTTGTTTATATCTGAGCTGCGCATGAGCAGAGCATGTAGCTACAGTCGCCCTCATGGATCCACAGCAGCACCACAGCGCCATCTACTGATGGGAAGGTATAATACCTTGAAATAAGGACTATGTCAAAACTGTTAGAATAGTTCAATTATAAAACAAAAAATAGAGGGGGTGTCTGTTTAAATGAAAACTAAACATGTAGCATTTCCAACCTACTACACCAGCAGTTCAGAAAACACAATGGCATTTGGTGAGACTCAAACCGGAATAGGTTGGTAAGTATTGGATAATGATTCCTTGCTTCTAATTGGACGCAGAGTCTGTCAACCCTCGACAAACGGAAATAGTTCTTCTTCTTTTGGAATTCTGCCAGACGGCCTTGAGGCACATTGCTGCCGTTGTGTTTTGTGTTTTACCACAGTGTTTTGCTGTTGTGTTTTGTGAATTGCCGTTGCGCTTTGCCCACCATAGATTGTGGCTTCCTCATCCCCAAGTTAGTGAACATATACCCTGTTGATGTGTCCTTGAGCAAGACTCTGAATGTCTACCAGCCGCAAGAATGTTTTTCTGTAGTTGCCCTCCATTCTGACCTCCTTGTTTAAGGGAGCAACATTGGAATCTTTAATATTTCTCAGGACACAGAGCCCTGCTGGTTTTTACTCTACCTATCCAATTAAGAGCAATATTACACCTGACACAGCAGATAAATGCAATTAACAGCGAACATTATTCTCATGGGTAGTTCCTTGTTAATGTCATGTCAGGTCTACTGTAAAAAGGAGTCGCCACTTGAGAAAAATCCCTCACAAACAACCACCTCAGAAATGGAATCAACAGCTCTAATAAGAGCAGGAGGGTTTGACAGGGTGTAAATATAACCAGAGCTCAGAGGTCTGTTTGTGCTCAGTTATGGTCTGCCTTTGTCTGTGGAAACTTCCATTTATTCTCAGAGGATCCCAGTCTGTTTGACATGACGAATAAATGGAGATCACAATACATGTTTACATATAAGACATTTGACATAGCTCAAGTTTTGTTGAATGCTTACCACCACCCTCACTTTGCCTATGTTACAACATTGGTCCATTTTAGTCTATCAGATCATCTCTGGCAAATTTCCTACTTACTTGAGTTAGATGTTTGTATTTCTGCAAAACAGTTGTAATCTTCACATTAATAGCTTCAGTTTAAAGTTCCTTCTATCAGTACAGACGCTGGCAAAACAAGCCTGTTCCACTACGGTCCTTGGTCCTGGAACGATCTGGAGGCCAAAATTAAACTTGAGACCCTTATCTCTTTAAATTATTTTAAACTTAGTCGTCACTGCTAGCTGCAATTGCTTCAATTAAATAACAAAAACATGACCAACATGCTGCCCTATTAATGTACTGTATGATGTTATGTATTTTGTCATACTTATTATTGCTTCCGTGATTCAATGTTGTTGTGTTGTTATGTTTTGGATGCTGCTATTTGACCCTGTCTTGGCTAGGTCTCACTTGTAAAAGAGGTTTTAATCTCAATGTGACTTCCTAGTTAAATAAAGACAATTCGGTTGGGCACATTTAGGTATATGACACTTGAATAAAACTGTTATAGTACCTTGTATAGCACTATCCTGAGTTCAGCTGTATTTTTTTTTTTTTTTATCGTCACATACATGTATGCCACAGCCACCTGTTTGTGTATGAATGACTGGATGTGGACCAGTCCAACGTGTTACAGATTAAAGGCTTCTACAATGTCTTCTCGTTGCCTACCTTGATCTGACATTACTGAACGCAGCACTATAGAACTAATTTAAACCAGGTATGAAAAAGTAGGCCAGTTAAATGTGCAGTACATTAAGCATTTTCTTATTAGTATGTGTAGCAATTAATTCTTCTTGGTTATAAACTATAATGACACATCACAGTAATGCATAAGCTTTGGGCAAAGCTTTCCACAAACAAGCCATCTTAGACTCAGCTTTTATTACTTGCCATTATTTATTTTGCCGACAACAAGCAAATCCCTACATATGGGAGTCCGGGGGGCAAGACATATATTACACATATATTATTTTACTGTTATTATATTAAGACTAATGGATTAAAAGGAATTAGAAGGTGTAATTTATTTTAAACATTAACAATTTGACTCGCATATGTATTGTAGTGTGCTGTTAAAAAGCAGCCTGGTCTCCTAAAAATTATATCCCCATACAAAGAAACTGTATTGTCAGTAACATTTTGAGGGACAAATCTTTTCTACCAGAGTTTATTTGTTTTTGATGTATCACAAATAATTTTCTAATCATACTATAGTTTGCGGATGTCTAAGTTTGGGGTGGATGGATGGGTCAAACAAAGACAGGGCATTCACCCAGGAAACAGCTGTTTGTGTCCAGCGTGAAATCAAAAATCAACGTTGACTTGTTTTAATTTATGTCCGTAACTTAAATAACGTAACAAACATACTTATCTGAAGCCAAACAATGATGTTTTTTCTAAACCTAACCAAGTGGGTTTGTTGCCTAAACATAACCAAGTTAATTTTGTTGTGTTTTTATTTGGTTTCAATTTACTAACTGTGACCGTAATCTGGGAGAAAATATGTTTCCCTCAAAACATAATTGTGAATGCAGTTTAGTTGTATAGGAACATAATTTTGTAGGAGACAGGGTTGTAAAAAGGCAACAGCTGTCCCTGAAACCCAATTATCCAACAAACTGCTGTTACCTGATTTCCAGTTCAAAGGAACATTCTTGTGCTGTTGCCAGATGAATGTGCAGAAGCTTGGCCCAACTCCCTACCCAGTCTGAATAATGCTGATGCACAATTAAAAGAAGTGAATGTTTATTTTTTTTCCAACAACAGCTTGCCTTTCCGCTGAGCGTTCTTTGAAGAATCTGGTAGAAGTGTGAATTCATTTTTTTCCATTAAAAATGGTTAGTGTTTTGATGTGGAGCGAGAGTCAGAATTTCATTTAAGACAAATTCTGCAGGTGTTGTTTTGAGGGGAGGGGAGGTGGATGGGCCCAACAAACACAAGACTTCCATCCAGAAGACCACTGTTCATGTCTGGTGCGTCATGCTACAATCAACTGTTCATCCGTGTTCCCTGTACACAACATTCAGTGTCATTTTCACTGTACAAATATAGTAGTTTTAAGCCCAACCATGTACTTTTCTCCTAAACCTAACTACAGTGGTTTTATTGCCTGAAACTAAGTGTTTTTGTTTAATTCACAACATCAAGCACATTGATTACTGCAACCGAACAGTGTTCCCGAGGGCTCGTTAAGCACGTGTTTGCTTCGACCGAAAAGTGACGCCGTTGGGTCTGACAAAGCGTGAGATGAGAACGCATTGGTAAATCAAATAAAACAACATGATCAAATATGGCAATTTCCAGACATTTGCGAAGAATATTAGTTTTTGTGAGTATTGTTTTTATTATTTAGTTAAGAATACAAATGGTTTTCTAGAGTGCATGTGCCTTTACTTTTCATTCAATTCCCAAGTCTCAGGCGCAAGCCATTGAAAGTAGAGCCGGATCAATAAACACTGCTCTGTGTCCAATTGCACATCAGCAGGGGTGCATATAATTCCCACAGTCACACACTTCTGTTAAACTTCTTTTAAATTCTTAAATTGAATCAATGGCCCTGCTCATTATTTCAGTCTTAGATTTGTTAGAAACTACAGCCCATTTGCTTTATTCTTTTAAACCTGAAAAAATACTTGTGTTTCTATTAAAGCGCTATATTTTTACTTGCACTATTTTATGCCTTAAATTTTCATTTTGCTTTTACTTGTGTGATTTTCCTTTTTCATATACATATTTAATGAGAATTGCTGAAGGGAATCTGAGTTTTTACTGCCAACGACTGCTTTGTGCATATGATAAATAAAGTAACTTGATTGTCTCAACAGGGATTCATTACTTCATTATGATGCTTTGGGGGAGGCCTCCCTGCAGGAATTAGTAAATTATGTAATATCTATTGTTGAGACCAGCAAACATGAAATACTAAC
>CAKAOI010048607.1:29139-113229 GCA_916701655.1 Sebastiscus albofasciatus
ATTCCCACAGTCACACACTTCTGTTAAACTTCTTTTAAATTCTTAAATTGAATCAATGGCCCTGCTCATTATTTCAGTCTTAGATTTGTTAGAAACTATAGCCCATTTGCTTTATTCTTTTAAACCTGTTCCAAAATCTCTTGCTCCAGATAAAAGTCTAAAAATCCCAAATAATTAATGAATCCAAACAATTTCTATACAATTCATGCAACGATATCTTGTTAAGGCCACTAGAGTAAGCAAAATGGGGGCTTAACTCTACATACTCTTGTTACCGTTTTACAAACTGTTTACACCTCTGTGTGCGTGTATATATATATATATATATATATATATATATATATATATATATATATGTATTTTTTTTTTACTTGCACTATTTTATGCCTTAAATTTTCATTTTGCTTTTACTTGTGTGATTTTCCTTTTTCATATACATATTTAATGAGAATTGCTGAAGGGAATCTGAGTTTTTACTGCCAACGACTGCTTTGTGCATATGATAAATAAAGTAACTTGATTGTCTCAACAGGGATTCATTACTTCATTATGATGCTTTGGGGGAGGCCTCCCTGCAGGAATTAGTAAATTATGTAATATCTATTGTTGAGACCAGCAAACATGAAATACTAACTACGTCTCTGTTGTGTCCAGTCACTTTGTTGTGATTACGTCTCTATTGAACAAAGCCATTTGTCATATTGTCGTGATGATTGAAATGTTCAAAGTCTGAGGTTTGGTGTGTGACTGTTGCGCAGGCTACATTTTGTTTAATGTGATTAGATCCTCCTATCACTCACTGTCAAGGAAGAAAGAAAAATAAACCTGAACTGCTCAGTAGGAGACAACCTGTCAGCACAGTGGTTGTAGGCTATAAATGCCATACATGTGCTCGCTTCTACACACAACCATATGCAGGTGCACAGGGTCATGTATCCCCACATACATGCAGTAACACACAGATACCAACACACGTGCAGTACAGAAAAAAAAGAGTTCTGGTTGAGCAGTTCTTATTTCACACCTGACCTGTGTTTGGACGGACGGCCAGCAGGCTGTCAGCAGAGGAACTGCTTCACTTGTTTGAATTCCAGTCTTTCCTCGTCTCCTTTGGCTGCAAGTGTCAGTTAGAGGGATGGCTAGGACATTGGGGAAAAGGAAGGTGAAGAAGCAGTGAAGGAAGCAGGAAGATAAGGGAGATGACACAACGTGATTTGGTGTCCCTATAGGCAACCACTCATGGGGCCTCTCTTGTGCCTGATTCTTACCCTTCGAGAATTATGGTAATAAAGAAGTGGTGGAAAAAGTCAAAATCAGATCTTTTATTTAAGTAAAAGTATAAAATAAATAAAGTAAAATGTAATAGTACTCTGTCACGGGTAAAGGTCCATCATTTACCTTGTTTTTTCCTCTATTTTACTGGAAAAGAACTGCTCCCTGAAACAGGTGGACTGTACTCAAGTAAGCTACAGTATGAAAGCTGGCATAGGCTGTATGCATTTTGTAATTCAATTGGTACCTTAGGTTATGCAGTTTTCTGGAAAAGGCAAAAAAAAAATCGAAAGAATTTGAAAATACTGCCCACGTGCAGCTCTCCCGTCTCCTCTCTCTGTCCTAAGCCCCTCCCACCAGACGAGCATGGGCATATGCATCATACAGTAACCTGCATGAATACTAGTCATTCATTTTAAACATAATCCTGTGACGTTAAAGCTGCAATTCTATGAGACTTATCACCCTGTTTTCTTTACAAACTTGTGGGCCTGTAAAGCTCTTTGAGATACTGTGATTCGAGGCTCTAGCGAGCTACAATATGGGCAAAGTGCTAATAGTTTTGCCTTCTGCTATAACCGTAGCCATCACGGCTGCTATTATAGAGATGGAGAGAAAATGTTGCTAATAGTTTGGCCATCTGCTAGCCATTAGCAGAAGCTAAACTATTAGCAACATTTTCTCTCAATCTCTGAAACGCTTTGATGATATCGTTAGACTCTCTTTTTGCCGTCCTCCTTTTTTGGGTTGCTTTTAAGTGTAAACAGATGTTGCCAATGCTGGAATAGCAACTTTTTCTGCTGGATGTTTCACCGTTGAATCAAGCTTTCACCATCTGAAGGGAGGTGAAAAGGGAAATAATAGAACCACTAGAACAGTCTGCTAAGTTCAGAAAGTGACATCACTTTACTGTAGAAGTCTTAACCAGGAAAAGGCTACACTCTTGCCATATTATGATATCCAAAATCTAAGACGGTATCTAGTCTCATATCACAATATTGATACATTGCCCAGCCCTACCTTGGGCTACCTCTTGAATTACAATATGCTGAAAGGATTATACAGCCTACCCCAGTTTTAAGGACATTTCTGAGGTTTTGTACTTTACTATTCTACCTTTGGGAGTTTTACAATAAATGTTTTACTTGCTTTACTTTACCTTTTTTTTTTCCTTTTGGAATGCCCACTGAATAAAGGCATGGTCACACCAGCATTTCAAACTGCTAAAGTTTGATGTGAAATCAATTTGTTTCAATAGAATCACAGTGATTAATAGATTCACTCGTGGGGGAGAAGCAAATCTGTGGAAGTTAATTGTTTCTTTTGTGTTCAGCTTTGATTATGTTATCTTTATTGTCCCACTAAGGGAAATTGTTTTGCAGCCAATGTTCACATAAAAATAGGATACAAAAGACATCATCAACAACACATCAACACAATAAAACACAGAGCTAGAGCAGGGAAATGGAAATGCGTACCAATGGATAGGAAAGGGAAGGATCTGGGGATTTTTGAAGAGGTTAGAGTTGAGAGAAAAGGTTTTTAGGGAACGCGTCAGGAAGAGGGAAGTGATGAAGATGCAAGCTGTTTGGGGCATGGGTGGGTGTGTTTGGAGCACCAGCTGGAGGTAGAGAGGGGACTCAGTTCTCTCCAGCAGTGCCAGCTGGTGCACCTGTTCCAACTCAGAACTGGTTGAAGCTCGCCCACTTACTGACACATTTATTTATGTCGAGTGAACTTGTGTTTTGGCAGGCAAATGCAAATACTCTTACAGAATAGTAAGCTTCAAGTCAAGATAGTCAAAACCACTGTGTGCCTGAATAAATGTCACCAAGTAAGAGAATAGAAAATCACCGAAACATCAAGACAACTCAACAAAGCCAGGCAATTTGTTGAAAATGAATCATTAGCCTGGGCTCCAAGGCAATCACAACAGAATGTTGTTTTTCCTTTACTCTTTCACAAAAACAGAACCGTGGGGAAAGTGATTTTAATGATTTGACGGTTGTAATTGTATGCTTGTCTCCTGTAATAATAGGTTGTCTCAAATGTTTTGTTGCCATATTGGCTTTCATTGTGTATAATGTTGAATATGAAAGATTACAGAGTTATTGACAACAAAGATGCCAATCAATGTTAACTCACATTGTTTTAGTTTTTGACTTTTTTACTGTGCCTATCTATTTGTCTACCTCTCCTCGTCACTAGCCTGAATTAGTTAACCCTTGTAGGAGTGTGTTCCTGTGTAGGAGTGCGCTTATATGTGTGCGTGCACATTTGTTTATAGATTTCATATGCATGCGTTGGTGTGTGTGTAGGGGTTTTACATATGTGTGTGCCAATGTAGGAGACAATTGCGATGGCTGATTAACATGCACAGCATCTGCAGGAGGTCCCCTGTGCATTACACTATATCCCAGTCCGACTGTGCTGAACGAACTGAACACACATCAACACTACTAATACATATATTTATAGCCCTGTGTTATTTTGAACATATCCAGAGTATCACTCAGAGGTCAAGCCTCTTACATATTGTGGGTGTACCTCTGGGCTAGAAGAATGAAATTCGCCTGCATTGAAGGCATAAGTTTGTCCTTCAAGTCTGTGATTCTATTGCTAAGTTACAGCACAGCCTATTTTGGTCAGGACTACTTTTACCGTAGTGACCTTGTGTGATTTTTTTTGTGAGGTTTGTGTTCTCTGCAAACCTGCCATGTCGGTAGTCTGTAAAGAATGAATCAGCACCTTGCTAGAATTCCTTGTTTTCTCCGCACTTGTTTTTTTTTGGGTGCAAATTCAGGGGACTTGTCGAGTCACTCAGCATGGAGAAGAAGCAAGCTTACATATGTAAGCACAATTTTGGAAGATGGTGGTAAATGAGATGGATGAGGCAACCTTTGAGAAGGAACATTTTATCTTCAAACATACTAACTTCTTTAGGCTACCACTGTGTTATATTTCATTTTTAGCTAGAAATTATCATTATCATTCCGTGTCCCATCCATGGGTCTTAGGATACAAAGGCAAGGAGGGGGTGAATCCCTAAGAAAAATGTCTAGGTGACATGAATCCTCCTAAAAAACCTCAGAGTGAAAACAACCATAGATACTACATTACTTCAGCCTATCAAGTTCAAATGGCTAACATCCATCCATCCATTATCTGTAACCACCTATCTTATTCATCGGGGGTGCTGGAGCCGATCCCAGCTGACATTGGGTGAAGGATACAGGGTACACCCAATAGATCACCACCTGCTGAATGTAAGCCCCCAATATTCGCTAGTCATCATTTCATTTCTGGAATAAATATCCTTGTTTCTTCCCATTTCTAGATCTTCAGCTTTCTTTACCAGCAACTTATTTGGTGAATAAAGAAAGTAGCTGCATGCTACACAGACAGGAGGCTGAAGTGTTGCTTTTCATTGAGACAAATCCTTAAAACCCCAAGATGTAATTTAATTTGATCATATAAATTGTATGAATATACACCTATGTCTTCAAAGAGTTGGACTGTACATTAACAAATCTGCAATGTTTTTTTTCTCCAATATTTACAAAGACTCAAAAAGAAAACATCAATAACTTGTTTTAATTTTGAATTGATAACTGTTCCATTCCCACATTTTGAATTTTGATGGTGTGGCTGCTTTTTGTTTTTAACATTTGGACTGCATATAGCCTAGTGTGATTTAAGAAAACGGTTTACAAAGCATCATTACGCATGTGGAATTAACATGGTGGGCATGTGTTGGGAATTGAGAACAGTCTACAAGGTTTGACAGAGTCATGACTATCCTTGAAAACACATTAATGCAGGCCAAGGTGGTCAAATAAATTCAATCTATACCACCAGCACAACAGGGACGTCCCCCTAGCTTTGACACTAATAAGAGGCTAAGGAAGTAATTTTGGGGTGGATCCCATGAGAAAGTCATTTTGACCTGTTTACAGCTTCAGCGATCACGTTAAGCATCAGAGCCGCGGAGTGTTCTCGGGGAGTAATTATTCTTCAAACTGCCTCTAAGACGAGGAACATGACAAGCCAAAAGGTGTTTTGTGAGCCATGCAGGGGGGGATTCTCTGAGAAAAAGTGTTTTGTCCCTAATTTTGTTGTCGAAATTCTGAGTTAAGGGAGAAGTCAACACGCTTCAGTGACTAAGCTTCATCCTTATGTTTTTTTTACTTAAAGGTTTATTGTTCTTCCCCTTACAAGAATACTATATATTCATAGTGTTTCTCCTATCTGTTTTTTTCTATTTCATTCCTGACTTCCTTTTCTCCCTTTGTCATCATTCTCTTATTTTCCTGCTCTCCACCCCCCTCTAACCATGTGAGAGTACAGTGCAGTGCCAGTATTTAATATTCATAGTCTTTTGTTGCTCTGCATGGCATAAACAAAATAGTTTTGTCATCTTTCACACTGTATTTACTATTCCATAATCAATCGCCTTGTGCCAGAGAGGAAAGCCGAAGCCTTAGCTTAGAGATGAATTTTATTCAGCAGGTTGAGTACGCCTGGCGCTCATGAGCATTTGGATCACATAGCACTTCAGGGCAAAGTTGCAAATTGCACATTTCAGGTTGGGTTATATGCTGTGCATAGCTAATGTTTTGCTACTGTAGCATAGCTGCTTTGGCATTTATTTATTTTTGGTACCCAAGGCAATGCATAAGCCGAGGGGAGTTGACACTAATTCAGAAGTGTTGTCTATGTAAATTAAAGACCACGGACGTAGCTTTCATGTTAAAACTGTGGTGTGCAGCATAATAAGTGGTTAGTGTTTTGGTGTAACGTGCAGCTAAATCAGGTGCTTCATACTTCATTAGATCAAGGACTTGAGCACGCTGACTGATTTGCAGCCTTTACTAGTGCAAACAGACCAATATAATATACCAGACAATGTTGATGATTCTGATGAATTGTGTCAAATGTTCAGTGTTTTCTTTGAGCTATTTTACTCATATTCACGCTGATAGAATGTTATTTTGCCTTTATGTCTCACTCAAATAATCTTTGCTTAATTGACCCTTCACTAAGACCCACCCCCCGTTGCTACTCCGTCAAGCTGTCGGAGCTACCATGGAGCCCACACTAACTGCACTCCATGAATAAATATTAAGGTTTCGGAGGACTGGAGTTTTATCATCCAATCTTTCTGTCCTGGTTAGAACTGGTTATATGAAGCAAGATAGCTCAGATCCTTGTTTGTTTGCTATAAATGTCAGCTGTCACAAATTCTCCATTGTGCTCCATTAAAAAACACAAAACAGAGTGGTGAGAGAGTGAATCATGGAGCCAAATGAAAAATAGTCGCTTTGTATTAATTTCATTGATATTTTGATATTCTGCAGGTGAACCATATAGTGTATGTATACTGTATATTGTCCAAAATATACTCAGACATGACAACATTTTATAGCACACCATAAAAAGCCATCTTTATGTAAAGTGAGATAAACTGACAAAGCTTTGGTCAAATAACAATGTGGTCATTGTTGCACTTTCTGTACTTGCTGAAATGTTAGGCTACTTTGAAAGACAAAGATACAGTAGGAGCAGGCAAAGCATGGGCACAAAGAGATAAATGGAGAGTACTGCTGGCACTTTAATTTAATGATCACAGGTATGCTAGCATATATTTCACAGGAAGCTGCTGCCCTGACCCTGACTCTAACAATAAACCATCTACAAATACAGTGTGGTCTGTTTCTCTATGAATTTACTGCATATACTTACCTTACCACTCCACTTTAATAACATTTTTACACAACATAGTTCTCATTGATCATATACGTACCAGAAACCCATTGGCAGCATTTATGAATTTGGTTCTGATCCTGATGAACTCTAATTACAATAATTGAGTCTATACAGTAAGTATGTACATATAGAAGCTAAGAGGCAAGTTGTGGGGCTGCAACCACAAATTTAACATTTTATCGAAGACCAAAATACCATAAGTGATGATTGAATGATGAACTATACACTGTAAGTTAGCAGACAGATGCAATTTCTTTTTAAGGCAAACGCAACATGTTGATTTGTTTTTTTTCTCTTCCATTTTTAAGGCACCACATACTGGCAGCTCAGTGGGTTCACATGTGTGACGTGGGATTTACTTTGATCGCTGTATGTTCAATGCTGTGCATCAATATTTGCATGCTGTGCAGCCACAGGACACAACTGGGCTTAGTGGACCGGAAGAGCATCTTGGTCATCCCATCAATGGGGGGGTTGGGAAAGACTTGCTTGCATGCTGCTAGCTTAAAAGGGAGCTGGATCACAGTTCATCAAGGGTAAGTGTGGGAGAGTTTAAGAATAAATCCTGTGAGAAGAGCAGGAACGATTTGATGCATCCATCGATGGTCTTGAGGTCCCTGTACGAGCTGCCCATTGAAAAACGGACAGCGTATCTCCATTTGAGGCTGGTACGTGGGGTAGTATGCAGGAGTCATATGCATGTGCTGGTACATTTCCTATCCAAGTTGGCCATTTGGACAACCAAACTCATTGGCAGATGACCCAATGCAGATGATGGCAGCAGCAATCCTAAATTGAAAACCATTAAGCAGTCGATAGTGGAGCTATTCAGCTTTAAATGGGCTTTGGGAGGAGTATTTCATACGGTTGGATCGGTTTCTGATCGGTAATGGATTCTGTCCTTTGCATTTTAGTTTTTTGGTGCATTTCGTTTTTCGTTTTTAACCTTTGTGAATGATGGATGTGTATGTGCATAATGGTTGTGCGCTTCACCACTGCCTTGCTTCGGGACTTATTTACATTCCTGACACTGCTAATGTAAGTAGCTTGTATATCCAGAAATCATCACCATCATATTTTTTCTATGTTTGGGACTTTCATCTACATTTTATAACATTTAATAAAAGGTGATAATAGCAATATTCACACATAAAACCCACTCTACAGGAATGTACACCAAACCAGGAAGGATTGTCTGCCTTGCGTAAAAACACTGTGACATCAGGTAGACCTTGTTGCAGTTCATTTAAAGTGTCAAAATTACTTCACTTATGTATTTGCATATGACACCAAGAAAGGTCCTCAAACCAAATTAGTTTAACAAGTCACACACACACAGTCATGTTTTTATGACTTTCGAGGACATTAACATTGACTTACATTCATTTTCTGGAGACTTACCCTAACCCTAACTGTAACTGCTACTAGCCTAATCCTAACCCTTATCTTAACCTTAAACCAAGTCCTCGGCCTAAATTATAATGATTTATGTCATGGGGACATGCATTTTGTCCCCATTTAGAAGGCGAGTCCCCACAATGTGACTGTGTAAACAGGTTTATGTCCCCACAACGTGGGTAATACACGCCCACACACACTCACACACACACCTAGACAGCCAAGATAACTTAACCTGATCAAACACTATCAGACTTTTTATCCAATAAAGATCTATATACAACGGCAACTTTATCTCAGTCTGCTGTGTTTCCTCGCTGATGCCCATGGAAGTTTTTTTTTTACTTGACAGCTGTAATGAGATTAGAAGGAACCCGGAACCAGGGGAGACATGTAACGCCTTTAAATGAGATGGAATGAAACTCTGCTAAACTATTCATCAGCTGAGACCGTATTGAGTGCAAGCATGTGAACAGGCACGCACACACACACACATGCACAAAGGCAGAGGAAATCTAAGTGCTCTGTTCTTCCCTACCTCCCTTGACTCAGCACGACAGCCTTCCAAATTACGGAAGTCGTGTCTGAGTGTTGTACGAGTTACCAGAAAACACTAGATTGAGCGCTACTTTGACTTTCCGAGATGATTGATTGCCCTGAGGAGGTTTATCCTACTGACTAGATGGAAGACAGGCTGTAATCTATGCACATATCTCTGCCTCTATCTCTTCTTCTCTGCATCACGTTACAGTATGTATTGTGCAATTTCCATCAACTAATGATGGGTGATTGTTATTGTCTTACATGTACAGTATAAAATGGATTTTAGAAGTTATTACATAATTTATAATGCTTTTTATGGTTTTTGTAGACATGCTGGACAAATGCTAATGGTTTTGTTTTGTGCTTTCCAGAAGGGCGAGCATCTGCATGAGCTGATGCTGCCAAGATTATGTATGATTTTTATAAGGTCATATTCAACTGTGGTAGCAAGAGTGGCATGTACTGACACTTTTCATGGCAGGGACAAAAAAACTAAATAGGGAACTTCCATTGTTTTGGATAGGCAGGGCACTGGGGACAGAGAAGGCCAGACAGGGATCATAGTAGATAAGGTTTTTGATCTAATAGCTCACTGTGGCATTTCCGGCTTGCACTATTCCTCCCTGCACTCTAGGCACTGACTCTAGAGCAGCATTTGAAATGTTTTATTCCTTCTTGTTTTTTTTTCCCCCAGCTGAGCAACATTGCTAAACGTAGGCCTATGGTATCGTAAGATGACATGGAGATTTCATCCTGTCATCTTTCCCTAACATAACCAAGTTAAAAATAATCAAATCCAAAAACTGAAATGTTTTTCAATAGTGATTTGTGATCATTTTGTAGGGTGAAAAATTATGTTGTCCTACCGATTGGGGCGTTGGATCAGAAAACGCTTTGATATGTCATTCTAGAGGGCATGGACAAACAACATATTTTGTTGTTTACTTAGAGGAATTGTTTGACTGTGAAACCTCCGTTTCCTGTGAACAAAGTTCTGAGCTTTGCACTCTCACCATCCACCCCAAGACACCCTCCCTTTGACTTCCGTGCAATACAAGAATATAGAACATCTTTTACTCAAAGGATGCAATGTGATCCCCTCAAAAACGCGTTGTCTGGCTAAAATAAATAGGAAGTATAAACATATTCTATAAGATCGGGTTGCTTTCAGAGCTCTGCTTGGTCAGGCATCTGTCTACATTAGAAAACAATTACAGCCCTACATCACCAGTAGGTTCTGTGGACACCTGCCTTTCAACACGGTCTCATAGGAAGGCTTATAAATAACTCCACATTACATCATTATTTAATTATGAAGCATGTTTTATTTAGATAGATAGATGCAATTTCTGTACACTATTTTCAATGTTACAATTTGTACATTTAACTGAAAATAGCCCACAGTAGTAGCAGCAAGCACTGGCATTCTCTGCTTTTGGGCAACTGTGAGTAAGAAGCTAATGACTGAAAGGGTCAATGAGACTGAGAAAGGGACAGATGGAGTGACTGAGTGAGAGAATGGCTGATGGCAGATGGAATGACTGAGAATGATGGCGATCAAGGCGGGGATTTGTTAGAGGAATAGAACGATTGCTGTGGAGCCCTCTGTGTGAGTGTGTGTGTGTGTGTGTGTGTGTGTGCGTGCGTGCGTGCATGCATGCATGTGTGTGTCAGCGGTTGGGTAGGGTTGTCCTATCAATGTCTAATTGTCTTTGTGTTAAATTGCAATTATGTTGGTCTGCCATTGGCCCCATTAGGATGACCTTCAGTTGCTAATGGAAGGGGAATAGGAAAAATGTTGCCCATGATGGGCCCATGCAGGAGCTTAAGGGTGTGTTTGTGTGTGTGTGTGTGTGTGAGAGAGAGAGAGCGAAAGAGAGAGGAATAAGGAAAAACGCACATGGTGAGAAGAAGATTAAGAAAGAAGGGATAAAGAGAAAGGTTGATGGAGTGAGATGGAAAACCAAGAGAAAGGAAAAACTAGGATTACCGCCCCGCGGTTGTATGCTTCCACCAACCAGTCACATTGCAGTTTAAATCCATATCTGTCGAAAATGTCATCACTTCATCGTTTTACCCTATTAGACATTTGTGTGAAATTGTCATAATTAGGATATGAATTCTTGAGTTATGGCCAAAAACCTGTTTTGTGGGGCCACAGTGCCCTTGACCTTTGACAACAAAAATTTAATCAAGTTGTCTTTGAATCCAAGTGGATGTTTCTGCCAAATTTTAAGAAATTCACTAAAGCCATTCATGAGCTATCACAAGAATGGGACGGACGTGATGACACAGTTACCTTTGACCACGAAAACCTCATCAGTTCATTCTTGAGACCACGTGGAAATTTGTACCAAATTTGAAGAAATTCCCTCAAAGTGTTCCTGAGATATCACGTTCACGAGAATGGACCGGACGGACGGGTGCACAAACGGACATTGTGAAAACGTAATGCTTCCGGCGACGGCTTTTACCGGTGTGCAGGAATAAAAACTGCAACTGTTAATAGTTTGACACTTAGAGTGGTGGGTATAAGAGGAAAGGGAAATGGCTTTTCAATGATGGAAGCGATGGAGAAAGAGGAGAAGGAGTGTGAAGGATCACAAACACATTTGTACTACTTAATACTTGTCAGGATCCTCATTGATATAATACACTTCCTACAGTAGCTCCTAACCTTATTATTGACTTATACCTACAGTATATACAGTATCTAATTTCCTTAAAGAGTTTGCACACCAAGACTGGATTTTTTCGCATGTGTTTTTTTTTTAAATGTGTAATCTAAAAAAAAAGAAATATTACTCCAAGAAACACTACACACTGTGTCTGTTGCAACTTATTTTGTATTTTAAAGTTGCACGACAAAATAAAATGCAACACTGTTCTGCTGTCGTGAATGCTCATTTCCCTCCTTCACCAAATCCAAAATAATCCCCAACAAATTAACTACAGTACCCAGCTGTTTAAGTGAGGATCTCACTTTACAAAAATATCCTCACTTAACATGGTGTAAAACTCTAATTGGCCTCACAAAGATACACACACTCAAACAACCTATCCATTCAAGTAAAGACATATTACTCCCCCCCTACCAAATGTATTCACACACAGGACACAACCACTCTTATAAATTTGCACAAACACATTAATATATGCATTATACATACTGTAGATAACCTACACACACACACACACCTACTATGTCTACATCCCTTTTATGGAACACAAGTGCACTTCAGTCACCTGACGGCCTGTCCGCCACTGTAAGGTGTCCTGTTTCTGAAGGGCATTCAAAGTCAACTCATTTTTTGCCCCCAATCGGAGAAGATGTGTTGCTCTCATCAGCTTTGATGGGTATGGGAGGTATAGCAACACTGAGCACCTGAGCAAACCAGGACAAAATTAAATCTAGGTAACTGCCGCATAGGCATAAGCATGCATACACACACACACACACACACACACACACACACACACGCACACACACACACACACGCGTCTTCTCAGAGATACAAACAATGCATTATTTTTGGAGTCAGTGGGATGGCGTTGTCCTTGACAAAGAGTTACATTTCTTAAACAGAAATCAATCACGTTAAGAGACAATTAGCGGCCGAGGAAAACACCCACTTTTCTTTTTTTGACGCTCTCCCTCTTTCTCCCCGTGCTCCTCTGTCACTGCCTTTCTATCCATGGAATATTTTAGAGGAAAAAAACACACTGAAAGTCATACCACAAAGTCACAGATCTTTACAGAGAACAGTGTCACCTACTGGCTTTCCCTGAATTTATTTAAAACAGTGGACAGAATTCAGGGAGGGAAACGTTGACCTGTTGGTTCTCACGGACTGTTAAAAACAGCTTGAAGCATTTGTGTCTCCTTGATTTGTCCTGTGATCCCCAACCAATCTTTGCAAAATGAGATTAGATAAAACCTAAAGGTCTGTCAATGTTGTCTTTTTAGGTGAATGTATTTTCATTTGGTTTATAGCTGGGATTTTTAATCATCACAGCAGGTGATTCCACTGATTAGTCTGCAATCCCTTCATGAAGGTGCAGTGCGTCGTAATAAATAAAGACCTAATTAGCCTTCATTTGTTTGGATGTGTGCAGTCTGAGCTGGACAAAGGGAAAGTGAAACTCATTACTACACCTGAATGTACTCTTCAACACTACTGCGACAGTGAAACACATTCATCCAGATATGCAAGTTCTGGAAAAAGAAGCCTCGGACCTCTCTTTCTTACGACGGAGTATTAGTGCCACATTGAGGAGAAAAAATATGACGAGAATAAAGTCAGGTTTACGAGAAAAAAAAGTTGTAATATTATGAGAATTAAGTCGGAAGTTTACAAGAAAAAAAAGTTGTGATATTATGAGAATAAAGTCATAATATTATAAAGTCATAATTTTACGTGTTATTTCAGAGGGGAAATAGAGCAGTGTGCCGCCTGTGTGAAAATGAGGAACTTGGAGCATCTTGTGAAGTTATACTTTAGTATAAGTTTCACAAACAAAACTAAATAATTAATCTTTTGGCACATCAGCGCCACATTATCAAGTATCAGGACCTTGAAATGATTGGGCAAGAAATTGCATTTATTCCAAAGAAAGAACCACACGTACCCGGGAGAAATTGCCTCTTTTGTGGAGGAGGAAATTACTGTTTTTCTCATAAAGTTATGAATTTATTCTCGTAATATTACAACTTTTTTTTTCTCGTAAAGTTCTGACTTTATTTTCGTAATATTAAGACTTTTTTTCTTGAAATAGTATGACTTTATTCTCATTAAAGTACAACTTTTTTCTTGTAATATTATGAATTTATTCTTGAAATCTCAGATTTTTTTCCCCTCAATGTGGACCTAATACTCCGTCGTACTTTCTCCTTCCATCTGTGAATTGGGAAATAAAATCCCCTTTTTTCCCAGTCTCATCTCCTTGTTGCTATGGTCTTTGTTTTGTGGAGAAACCCACCATATAGGTTTTAGTATCTCTGTCACGTTCCTGTTTTTTTTTAGCTACCCACCTTCCTTTCCTTATCACGCACCTCTTTAGGAGCACATGCAGTCTGAACACCCACAGCTGCCTGCATGACGAGGCCGATAAGGGAAGATACTGTTCAGAGTTGCAGAGCATGATATTAAATTGCCCATTTCAGTGGTTTGCTTTTTTTTATTTTTTTGCCAAGAACTCGGTAGTTTGGTGTGTGTCTAAATGTGTGTGAGTGTGAGAGTGAAAGAAGATCTCCTAATGATTTTTGGATTTGTGTCCACCATGTACCCAATAAGTAAACACACAATTTTGTCGGAGACAGTTTTTACACTATTTTTTTTCAGCACACGCACACACACACACACACACACAGACACATACATGTATGCATGTGGTTTAAAGGTTTTATCAAGCACCAAGTGCCTTGCATCACCGAGCGCCGGGGGCAGGCAGCTTGTCCCCTGTGCAGCAGACTGGAAGGCCGAGATCCCAAAGGTCAGCTGCGCTCCGCATAAACAGACATGAACCACTGGCCTGGATGTTTTCAGCAGCACGAGAGGCAGCTCACGGCCAGATAAGCACAAATCAGAAACAGTGCCAGTCAGAACCTTTAAGCCTTTGAGCACCATCTGGTTCTGGGCCTATCCAAGAGGAGCAAATCCCACCAGGTTAGGAGGGACAGGAGAGTAGACAAGAGAAGGGGAGATGGAGGAGCACAAAGAGTAGCTGCATGGAGAGAAAAAAGAGGGCTACAGAAATATACCAAAAATGGGCATTTTGCTATGAATGTTCTCAGTGGTTTAGCCTTGATTTTTAATCAAACTTTTACAATTTGCAGCAGGGGATCACACCAAATGTTTTGCTGAACACAAGGGGAAAATATTGTGTATGGTGTAATAATCATGTGGAAACAATTCAAAATATACACATGCATGATGTAGGCTAAGGACAGCAACAGCAACTCCTTCCTGTCTAGCCAGATGTTGCCTAATTGGCAGAAATGACTGATATTTTTCATATAATTGCATGTTGTTGGCAAGTGTAATGGTATAAGTGGGATGAGACCAATTTGTACATTCCCACGTATGTAATGGATTACGCGAGGCTAAGAACATCTCTCGAGAAATACAACTTGTCAGGTTTTATGCCTCAGACATATGCTGTAATTGATATGTATAGTGAGAATACCAGAAGTCATGCTGGGAATAGAAAAAGACTAGAAAGAGTGTCTGCGTCCAAGGCTAAAGACGTATCTGGAAGTATTTTTAAAAAGTAATTTTTTTTTATGTTTTATTAACAACCAGAATACCGAGCAGTCCTCTGCCTCAAAAAATGCTGCCAAAAAAGTGGTGAAAACGGTCTACCACGGCACATTACACTATCAAACACGGTGAAAACTACAAGAAAACACCTGGGTGGCAGCCTCAAACAGACTGGCGGTAAACCAGCAGCAACGCCTGAACTACCAGCACCTCGCCAGCAGCATCGAGACTGACCCAGCCGGCAGCAAAAGTACTGGCACAGACGATAAAGAATTCACCAGCAAATGGAGCCAACAGCATCAACAAATAGAGCTGAGCCACTATGCTGCAGTGACTTGACGTTCACCTTGAACTGCTTATTTCTAGCAGTGCAAAGGGATGTCTGAGCGTGCCAAAACAGCAATGGCTTCTTTAAAGATCAAATAAAGGAATCACCTGATAGCAACAAGACCTAGAGAAACGACAGAGCCAGCAATGTAATAAATTACTTTGCTTACAAACGATTTCTAATTTTGGAAGTGTAGCAATGAATAAGTATATGATAATTAGCACTTTTGTCAGGTAAAGCTCTTGCCTTGATGCAAATGTTAGCATGTTGATATTGATTGTACAAATGTGGTATTACAGAAAGGTTGCATTCAAGATTGAAAAGCATCCAAATATTTTGATGGTCAACACTCCTTTAACAATGTTTTGTTTTCCTACAAATGTCCAGCAACATGTGATGCACGTGTCAATTTCTACTCCAGTCTTTTCAAAATAAAACTGCTTAGTTAGGTTTAGGAAAAGATCATAGCTACGGTTAAAAGAACACCAGAAGTGGCATAACTTAAGTACGGAAGCTACATGACAAAAACTACTTAGTTTGCTTTAGGAAAAGATCGCGGTTTGGGTTAAAATAACTAAGTACAGTAGTCACGTGACAAATAAATTAACTTTGGTTTCACATTGGACACGAACACCGGTCTTTTGGGCGAAAGTCCGGTGTCTATGTACACAAATCAATACACTAATTTTTGTGACTAATTCTCAAACTGCTGCATGACTCGGCTGCTAATGTGGTGGTTAAAAATTCTGCAAAAAGCTAGTATGACGACTTGTTTTTTAAGTCAAACTACTGTTTCCAAAATCAAGAATAATCTGTCATCAGACCGATAGCCGATGGGTTCCGAGATTGTTGACTGACTGACATGAAACTGGTTCTTGATAATATGTCTTGCACCAACAATAGATGAAATCTGACTAGTCATCAACATATCATCATCATTTGTTTCTTATTGGGAAGTTCTCTCCACACAGAAATCCTACTGTTACAGTTTGAACAGCCATTTGTATCCACACACTGCCTTAATTGGGAGCTCCATTACACCATGTTGATTATTAGTGCACACTCACCTATGCAGTTGGTGCTAAATGAAGTGCGAAAATCATTTACTGTATCTCAGGAGAGGTGTGACAGAGGTCAGGCGCCACATTGAAAGAAGAGTGATAATTGGACTTCAATTAGGGACAATTATCCTGGTGAACCTCGCCACAACGGCTTCATATCAAATCCCCTATGAAACAGCTGCATTATTGACAGTTTTTGCTATCATTTCTTTGACTCGTTGCCTTCTTTTCCACTACTGCACCACACACACACGAACACAGAGGAGCTGCCTGGCATCCCTCAGTCTGCCTAATGATGTCCACAGAGCCACAGGAGGAGGAGGAGGAGTATGGGGAGAAATGAAGGACTTTGGAAAAACTCACTAATGCTCGCTGTGTTCTGAGGATTACTCAATTATCCACTGCAGCCTTATTCAGAAACAACACAGCCTCAAATTTTAAAGCCTTTTATATTTTCAAGTCAAAATTATGGGAAGTCCTCCTGTGTTGTGTCCCTCAAAGTTTCAAGTTCACTCGACTCAGTAGTACAGAATATTTTATAACAAAAGTTGTTTATGGAGATAAATATCTCCACCTGAGCATTATTAGTCACTCCCAGAGGAAATGTAGAATTGTTAGAGAATGTAATCATATGCCAAATATACAATTATAAACTTTCCTATATTCAAAACTTGCTTGCAGCCCAACATCTCTGCTTCCACTTTCATGGTTACAGTTTTTTAATGAATTGACTTTCTTCAAAATCACCCCTCCTCTCCTCCTCATCTTTGGCTAAACAATGTTCCTTGTGACTTTGAGGAGTTTGTTTCATTCCCTGTGTCGCTCTGGTAGTAACAGTGATCTATGCGAGATGACTGTTTTGTTGACACCGTGTGTCCCGGCCAGTAATTTCAACGAGTCTCCAGAGACCTATTATGCCGTTATAATTACCATTGGAAAGACTAAGGGAACTGTTTGTGCCCATGCTAGGCATTCATCATGCCTTCCTATGCCTGTGGGCTGCACGGCTCCACTGCTTGATTAATTGTTCACTTGAAATAGTGGGATTTTACCTCTGAATAAAGATACGGCAATTCTTTATAAGTGCCGTCAGTCGCACCTGTTTGCTCATTCAAGCTTCCCTTGACTTGTACTAATCATTCACACAGTGGGGTAATATCCTTTACAACCTCATAAAGTGATGAAAAGTTACTGGAACTATTTACACCTTAACCTTTTGTCTTAAAGGTGCTATTGATAACATTGATCACTGCATTCTCCCTCCCGCATTCCATTGCATTTACTTCACTTCAAGTCGTTGCTAGGAGCTTACCGTCAATCTCAGCCATTTATCCGTTTTTTCCACACTAACTGACGATCCAGAGATACCACCAAAGGCATTTTACTATTGGCTCACAAACCTTGTTAGAAGTGGGAACCAAATGTCAGATATCTTCCACAGAGATAAACAAAACATTAATTTTGAACCCACCAAAGTTTTTTAAATGATTCATTTACAATCATAATACATTATTTCAGGAAAAGCCATACTTTTATTGGGCACCTTTCTAAAGGCTCTGTGGATGCTTTTTTTTTTTTTTTTTAATATTCGTTAAAATGTTATCAATAAGAACTTTAATGTTCTGACATTCAGGTGCACTTTTATATCACATGGAAGATTGTATTTTGACACAGATGTGAATGGAATTGGGCCTGTTTAGGAAAGGAAAAGTACAACTGAAGCTTTGTTATTCTCTGATTGACTTGTATTTGTGACTGCTAATACAAAACAAATATTTCCTGTTGCTGCTGCTTCAAATTAAAAGTGTCTAACTGACAGACTATGGGATGGCTTTTATTGTAAAGCAGCCACAAGAAAGGCACTGTATTTGTCACAAGGTTAGCGGGCACTTTGTTAGTGGTGCCATTTTTCACTAAAAAGCTCCACACGAGATGCGGACAGTTATGGTGCTTTTTGTTAGGGGCTCAGTTTTAAATATTGTAGGGAGGAAGAACAAACCGCCACAGTGAGTTGCAGGCAACAGGCTCTTACTGCAGTTTGTGCAAAGCAGCACACTTCCCACTCTGCATCAAGATAAACCCCATGCTGCCCCCTTGCATGGAAAACCACTTGAGCTGTGCGTGCAGCATGAGATCTGACCGCGGGTGCTCATTGGATGGCTCAACATGGGTAGATTAGATTGGATTAGATTTGCTTTAATGCCAGATTCATCTGTCCTATTACAAGGCAAATACTGGTTTTACATATATAACAGCACAAAACATGCACGACAAAACAAATCCAATCAGGCAATTCTTTTGTTTCAAACAATCAAAACTTTTGGAGTGTAATAGCTTGTCAAGCTATGCAAGGGCATTAACCGCCATAGACCGCGAATGCAACCTAAACATATTAACTTTCCAGATCTGTGTGCTATTAGTGAGTAGAAGACATTAGCAAGTGACCCAATATTCACTGGCCAGATATATAGAGGTATTTGGTGGAGAAACCTAGTGTGTAACGTCACAACAACAAGAAATAGCAAGCATAAAAGTCTTATCTGTCAGGCTGGTCTCATATACACTGATCAGCGATAACATTAAGACCACTGACCAGTGAAGTGAATAACAATGATTATCTTGTTACAATGGCACCTGGCAGTGGGTGGGATATATTAGACAGCAAGTGAACATTTTGAACTTTGAACTTGAACCTGGTCTGCAGCGGTCAGGACCTACCAAATGAGGTCTAAGGAAGGAAAACCAGTGAACCGGCGACAAGGTCAGACCCAAGGCTCATTGATGCACGTGGGGAGCGAAGGCTGGCCTGTGTTGTCCGATCCAATAGAAGAGCTACTGTAGCTCAAATTGTTGAAAAAGTTAATGCTGGTTCTGATAGAAAGGTGTCAGAACACACAGTGCATCGCAGTTTGTTGCGTATGGGTCTGCGTAGCCGCAGACCGGTCAGGGTTAGCCTTGCTGTTCTTATGTTATGGCTGATAATACTATATATACACAAAATATATACTGTATATATACAGGACAGGGACAGTAGAGACTTTCTGCATTGTATGCTTGGTATATTTGGTTGGTGCATGTGCATGAGTGTGTTAATTTTTGTGGATTTTGTCTACTCTTGTGTGACTATGCTGTGCAGACAGATAAAACTGGAGAGAGTTTTAGCATTCAGCAGCATGGCTTCGGTTCACACTCTCAAATATTTGCACGAGCAGGCCTGTGTCTGCTTGCGATCGTCTCTGTGTGTGCTTACCAAACGATGTGTGTGCTCACCCACTTGTAGCGATCTGCACTTCCAGTCAACAAGCAGCCGCTCTCGCTGCACCCTCCATTTGACTATTGAGGTCAGCTGTCCTTGTGGCCCGTCGCCGCTGCCCATGAGGCAAATGGAACCTGACGTCGGTAAATAGTCCTCCCCACACTCTGTGCAGGTGGCGTTGCAATCAGCTGTCCTGGCCTTTAAATGGGGCTGACTGTTCCAGCACTTTAAAACAAACAGGGGAGCAGATTTCCAATTGCTTTTTGTACCGAGATATGGTTAGGGATAACAACCCTGTTTTCTTTGATTATCATCCTGTTCTTTTTTATTCCTCCTATGAATGTCCGCAGATCCAGTTGAATGGTTATTAATATGAATCACTCTACAAACATCTCCCACTGTACTGTAAAGAAACACTTTTTCATCTTTAGGAAGCTAGCAAGAGGAGCAGAGGTACAAATCTCATTTTCTAAACTGCCAGGGCATAAGTGAAAGCAATTCATTTGTGTCAGACGGGAGGCTGTGATACTTTGAGCGACTTGCCACCAACTTCAGAGAAAGCTCACTGTATACTCTTTATCACAGCGAGGCTCAAAATAGATTGATTGTGGCACGGTCGATGTCATGCCCAGTTTCCTTTTCCAGACGCAGCAGTTTACACCCTGTGGCCATGTCAGAACCATTTCTGTATACCTGATCACGGTGCCAACACTTTGTTGGGTGTGTTTTAATGGTTGTCAGTTGAACTGTATGAGGGGTGAGACTATATCATGCAACATCAAAACACCACAGAATGGACCAAAAACTAAAACTGTCATATAGACTTAACATTACAGTTTCCCCTCTCTTCTGCTCCTTTGTTGTTGCCCATACAAACTGCAGCTTGAAGTAGTCATGGAGGAATTTTAGGAACAATAAAAAAGTCAATTATGACTAAAAATGGGACATGTGGGATGAGACATTTATGGATTGTGAAGCTCCATGCTTTTGTGTGAAACAACTTTGAATATTTGCTTTTAGTTGTAAATGGTTAGACAGTTGTAAATGACGCTTCCCCTTTCCTGCACATTTACACTGCAGCTGCCTTATTATCACATTATGCTGCCACTCACCTACTCACCTGGAAAGGTAATTGCTTGGGTCTTTCCCAAATGGTCCGGCTCCAATTAACAATGCTTAGCGATGCGCTGGCTGTCTCGCATTTTTGTTTGTGGAGAAGAAGACGAGACCTCACTGAAATGCCTGAAACAGACAATGTTATCCTGAATTCTAGTGGGTGTCAGATGTTTAAAATAATTCTGCCAGTTTCAAGGCATTTGAATAAAATGTTTATTTTTCACTTGTCAATTGGAAGGAGGGTGCTGAGGGGAAACGGAGTGGAAACATAATTTTACCCCTATAAATAATCTCTGATAAAAAAAAGAAATATTCAAACAAATTCTGTGGAAGCGCTTTTGATTGCATTATTTTTCAGTTGTGTTCAAGTATGAAAAATGGGATGAATTTGAGGCATGAACATACTGTATGTGTGGTCTTCTAATTAAGTAATCTGATTTGACTGCGCAGCCCGTTCTCATTCCCATGGTGTCAAATACCAACGCTTTTTCTCGGCCGTCAGCGTTCAATACCGCCGCAGAAGGCACCTTTTAGCGCCGATATGCAACGCACCGGGCTTTCCATTAATTACAATGTGAACCTATCCACGGCAACAATAAACACACAGGGAAAGTGCGACGCAAGTGTGGCGACGTATTGTAAAGAGCGAAGGAGAAACACAGTACACAGTAAATACGTAGTGTATTTTTTGTTCTTGTCCACATGGGGCGGTATGACATAAATAAAAAGGCAGCAAAGGTTTAGACCAAAGATAACATAAGATAGCAACAGTACAAGCTGAACCTATCCAGCAGTTAAAATTTGTCCCAACAAGGGTTAATATCTCAAAGGACCAAACTTAACCAAACAAGCCCAAAAAAATAATTTTGGAAAAACAAAAATCAGGGACACAATTCTTTGAGTGCTGGACTAAACAGGGCTCCAATACCTGTGATTATTTGGACAACAGCCAACCCACAGTTGCATGAGGATGCACAAAATGTGGGGAGTTGTGTTGTTTTCAAAGCAATGCCAGTGCAGCCCTGTCTCCTAAAAATTACGTTCCCATACAACTAAACTGCATTCTCAATAACGTTTGGAAGGAAACATATTTTTGTCGCATTGACTTTGACGGATCGGATAGTATATTGAGTAACTGTTAATGAAAGTTATGTGAAATAATAACATTAATGAATAATAACGTTATTGAATAATAACGAGTATAACAAGCAACAAAGTCCACTTAGACAACACAGTCATTTTAAGACAAACCATGATGTTTTTTTGACTAAACCTAACCAAGTAGTTTTGTTGCCTAAACCTAACTATGCTATTTTATTGTGTGTGTGTTTTTTTGTTTAACGTTAGCCATGTGTTTAAAACTGTGACCGTAATCCGGGAGAAAACAATAATTGAGAATACAGTTTAGTTGTATGGGAATGTGATTTTGTAGGAGACGGTTGACTGGTAAGATGTTCTGCAGCTCATGTTCACAGCACTCTGCCTTACAATACATCATTATCAGCTGTGACAGTGAAGTGACACCGTAAGGCAAAGGTGTAAAGCTACACATTTACATTCACAGCTGACCAAGTTAAAAAAAATAATAAAATAAAATAACAACTTTTGAAACATTTGTATATAAAAATACACAACCATATGTGATGCGTAACAAATGCTGTTCCAGGGGCTTTTTTCATTTCCATTTTCCATCCGTAAGAATTGCTGATGTGAAGAATTACATGCCTGCAGCCATTGATGTAGCTGCTGTGAGCAGCTGGTCTCTGCCAAGGAAGCAGGCACATGGATACACATACAAGTACACGGAAACATGTGCACATATAGACATAAATACACATGCACACACACCATGACAATAGTATTGAATTTGGGTCCCACACTCTCATATCTATTACAGCATTTCCTGCTCAAGGGCTCTCACTGCCTTTCAACTCACAGCCGCACAACACAACTTTTCAACTCAGGCAGCACAGTCCAAGGACATGACTAATGCTCACTCACTCTGGAGCTCTGGCCAAGAGTAACAATCACTTTACACAGGGATGTGCACAACTCATGTACACTATGCAGTATCAGGATGTATATACACTACAGTTCTACATAGCTATATCACTTGGAACAGGTCTCGGCAGGGTTAACACATATAGAAAGACACACCTAATATGGAGTCTCCAATTTAGCCAACCTTGGATTGTGGAAAGAAACTGGAACACATGCTTAATGTTGTGAATTAAACAAAAACACTATTGGACAACAATATTGGACTTAAAATTACTAAGTTTTTACAGTGCTAAGTGACTTGACATTGGGAACACAGGACACCAACGAACAGCTGATTGTAAAGTGAAAGTGAAACGTAACCCACGGGACACAAACTGGATGAAAGCCCTG
The DNA here is from genome assembly GCA_916701655.1 of Sebastiscus albofasciatus. Classification (NCBI taxonomy): domain Eukaryota; kingdom Metazoa; phylum Chordata; class Actinopteri; order Perciformes; family Sebastidae; genus Sebastiscus; species Sebastiscus albofasciatus. The sequence continues at coordinate 52,531 of CAKAOI010048607.1, forward strand.
TGTTTGTTGCACTAAATATAATTTGGTACCGGCTCTACCCGGGCCCTGGGTCGGGTCTTGGTTACTAGGCACCAAAAGGGCAGATAAAGACCTCTAATGCTATGCACTTAAATGCAAACTAGATTGATCCAGTTGTAAGTAGTGATTGAAAGAGTCATGTATTTAGTGCTATCATGTCTGAAAAGGAACAAAAAAACTTAGCTATAAGAGCAAAAGTGCTGTTTTTTCATTCTTAAAGTGTATGCATTTTGTCACTATACGTGGGGCACAGGGCCTTGACTTTGGATTACACACTTCACAATACTCTGTATTAAAGAAAAGCCTGGTTGGCACAGAAACTGTGGAGAAATTATATGGATGACAGCACTGAAAAGCTCAATAACAGTAGTTTGCTTAAACAAGGTTTTGAGCCTCAGGGGTTCTGTTGGCAGGTCCCTCTTGTGATGTATAGGTGTTTGGTTCATGCTGTATGCCCCAATGTACAAAACAGTTCATGGCAATGTTATGCTCCTTCAGCAACCTTATTGCTGTTTGCCACCATGGCTCTCTCCAATGATTTCAAGAGACAGCTTTATGGTTCCTGAATCAGTATGAGGAAGCAATTCAGTGGAATCAGAGAGTGCAACCTTGAGTGTTCCCCAATACAAAAGGGGGAAAGTGAGGTAATTTAATTCCTGAATTCTATTTTCTTCTTGAATGTCCAAAATAATTCTATAGAGGTCTACAAACTGCTGATTGACGATTACATTTATTATAACCTTACACCCTCATCGGTGCATGTGAATGCTATTGGTTCTGTCACGGCTCTGGCTGTGACTCCAGTGGTTTTCCTGTATTGTTTCCCCTGTGTCTCTCTCTCCCCTGTCTGTCTGTGTGTGTGTGTGTGGGTGTGGCAGGGGCGCGGCTTCATCATCAGGCACCTGGTCTCACTCTCCACTCTGCACTCTCCACCTGTCAACAATCAAGCTAATCAACCCACAGTACAAGAGCACCAGTTTTCCTGCCAGTCCTTGCCAGATTGTTCTACCTACCAGTTGGTATACTCTCGGCCGCTCTGTACTATAGTTACCAGAGTAATTCCTGTGTTTCCTAGTGCTTCTCGTATTTAACATTGTGTTCTTCTGTGCTACTGGATTCTAGTGCCTGCCTCCATCGAGCCATCCTCACGCCGTCCCAGCTCATCCCTCCAGCCACTCCACCCTGCTCAGCAGCCTGCCTGTCCCCTGCCTTCTCCAGCACCCTCACCACCTTTATTTACAATAAATCCATCTGATTTTCAACCATCATCCAGCTGTATCTGTGTCTGCTTCTGGGTCCTAAGCAACAGCCCTCACCGGTTCAATAGGTACTGCTGCCCTCTCTCAAGCAAAGACACACTAATACTCTGTTCATACCTTCCTACCTCTAAGTGTAATTAAACCATGCACATCACTGAACTGAGCTTTTATTGCAACAGACAGGACACTGCTGGAATTAATTGTTTCAGCCAGTCATGTTACAAGCACCCAGTAGCCAGAATGAGAGGAGATAAAAGACTTCTGGATTTCTATTTAAGATTCCCAAAGAGCAAACTGCGACCTCAGCGTGAGACACAATCCACAAAATGAAACTCAAATTCAGAGATTTGAAATTACATTTATCATAACATTACAATTACACTTCGGCCTCTGCTCCAGCTCCACTCTAATTAGTTTTGTTTGAGGGCGTACCAAACTAGCCACTAGGCAGATTTTATGCAAATGACATTGGGCTTTGTAACTTTGCAGACCATTTACGTGCACAAAATAACTATATAGCACACTAAAGGAAAGGGAAAAAGCAAAAAAAAAAAAAAAAAAGATAATCGGTCCTCTTTAATGAATGTCATTTCATATAACAAAGGCACACCACAAGTTACCAGAAATTGTGTTGCTGTCAATTTACAACATATAACAAATAGTCATCATAATTTAGAAGCCAACAATTTATGGCTCCAAAGTTTGATGTAGAGTAATGCAGCTCAAATTGTGGTCATCGGGTGTAGTGTGGAGTGCAATTTCATCACTTGCGGCATGACTTTTTTATGATTTTTGACATGACTTTTTTTTTTTGATTATCGACAAGACTTTTTTTTTTGATTTTCGACAACCAACGGCATGACGTTTTTTTATGATTTTTGACATGACTTTTTTTTTATTTTCGACAACCCGCAGCATGACTTTTTTATGATTTTTGACATGACTTTGTTTTTGATTTTTCAACAACCCGCGGCATGACTTTTTATTTGTTTTTGACATGACTTTTTTTTCATAGTTTCGACAACCCGCGGCATGACTTTATTATGAATTTTGACATGACTTTTTTTTTTTTGACACCCATGACTTTTTTTTTTTATTTTCGACAACCCACGGCATGACTTTTTTATGATTTTTGACATGACCTTGTCTTTGATTTTCGACATCCATGACTTTTTATTTGTTTTAGACATGACTTTTTATTTGTTTTAGACATGACTTTTTATTTTTTATTTTTGATAACCAGCAACATGACTTTTTTTTTTTTGATTTTCAACACCTCCTCCCGGAGGTTGGCGATGTGCGGCAACCTGGAAAGGTAATCTGCCACCACATTGGCCTTGCCGGATCGATGTTGGATGGAGAACTTGAAGGGCTGCAATGAGAGGTACCATCGAGTCAGGCAGCTGTTGTGATCCTTCATGCTATTTATCCAGGTGAGAGCCCGAAGATCAGTTTCCAGGTCAAACTCTCGTCCAAGCAAGTAGTAACGCAGGCTCTCCAGTGCCCACTTGATGGCCAGGCCCTCTTTTTCCACAGTGGAATACCTAGTCTCACGTGGCTGCAGCTTGCGGCTGAGGTACAAAATTGGGTGTTCGTCCCCAGGGTCCCCTTGGGCCAGGACTGCTCCAAGGCCGACTGCCGATGCGTCCACCTGAACCAGAAATCTTTTGTTGAAGTCTGGACTCTTGAGGACGGGAGAAGAACACAGGTGGTTTTTCAAGGTGCTGAAGGCTGTTTCACAGTCATCTGACGAGGTTACTGGGTTCCTGTGGTTGTTGCGGATCAAAGCTGTGAGTGGGGCTGCAATGGTCGCGAACTGTGGCACGAATTGCCTGTACCACCCAATCAATCCCAGGAAGGACCATACCTCCTTCTTGGTCCGTGGTCGAGGGAAGTTCTGGATAGCTACCACTTCATCCACTTGCGGCCGTACCTCCCCTCGTCCCAACTGGTAACCAAGGTATTGTGTCTCCTCTCGTGCCCACTCACACTTGGAAAGGTTGAGTGTCAGCCCAGCCTTCTGGATCCTTCCCAGAACAGGCGATAGATGTTGGACATGCTCTATCCAGGTGTTGTTGAAGATCACCACATCATCCAGGTATGCAGCGCTGCAGTTGTCACAACCTCTGTTCATCAGTCTCTGGAAGGTTGCTGGTGCTCCATGTAGTCCAAATGGCATCACTGTGAACTGGAAGAGTCCAGCTGGGGTTCGGAATGCCATGTAGGGTCTGCTTGTCTCCTCCAGCAGCACCTGCCAATATCCCTTGCAGAGATCAAGGGTGGTGATGTACTTGGTAGCTCCGATCTTCTCCAGCAAGTCCTCGATTCTTGGCATGAGATAGGCGTCAAACTTTGAAATGGCATTAATCTTCCTGAAATCAATGCATATTCGGAGGGAGCCATCCTTCTTGAAGACGATGACCACCGGATTACACCACTCTGAGTTGGATGACTCAATCACTCTAAGCTTCAACATCTCCTCCACCTCCTGCTGCAGTTTTCCCACCAGCTGCTGTGGAATACGGTAGGGACGTTGATGAATTGGTCGTCAATCTTTGAGGCGAATGACATGCTCCACTAGCGTCGTCTTCCCTGGGCTGGCAACAAATAAGGACGGAGTCATCTTGAAGACCTGGAGGAGATGTGCAGCTTGTCCTGGTTCAAGATGTGCCAACACAGGAGCAGCTGGTGTAGTAAAGGTCTCCAGTCCCATCTCCACCTCTTCTTCACTGTCGACCTTCCTTGCCAGCAGAACCTCCCCAGGAGCCTGGATCAACCGGTCCTTCCACTCTTTCAAGAGGTTCACATGGTAGGTCTGCTTGGGTTTCTCCTTGTCTGGGTGATGGACCTTGTAAGTGACCGGACCCATTTTTCTGGTGATGAGGTATGGCCCTTGCCATTTTGCTAGGAGTTTGCTGTTGGATGAAGGGAGAAGCAGCAAAACGTTTTGGCCAGGCTGGAACTCATGGCCTGTTGGTCATACCAGGTCTTTTGGCTTTTCTGGGCCTCCCGCAGGTTAACCTCTGCCTCCTCCTGGTACCTTGCCAGCCGATCCCTCATCTCCAGCACAAACTGCACCACCCCTCTGTCGTCTTGCGAGATGGAAGGTGTCTCCCAGCCTTTGTGGAGCAGATCCAAGGGTCTCTGTACCTCCCAGCCATAAAGCAGCTCGAATGGGGAGAAACCCGTTGATGCCTGGGGAACTTCACGATAGGCGAAGAGCAGGAATGGCAGCCAACGGTCCCAGTCCTTGCCAGTGTCATCCACGAACTTCCGCAGCATATTCTTCAATGTCTGGTTGAACCTTTCAACCAGACCATCAGTCTGTGGGTGGTATGGCGTAGTCTTGATTGCTGAGATGCCGAGCTGCTTGTGGAAGAGCTGCATCAACCTGGAGGTGAAGTTCGTTCCCTGATCCGTCAGGATCTCATCAGGTATTCCCACTCTGGAGAAAAGTTGCACCAATGCACGCAGCACAGCAGGAGCGGTGATCATGCGCAGGGGAAAAGCCTCTGGGAAGTGAGTAGCATAGTCACACATCACCAAAATGTACTGATGTCCACCACTGCTTTTCACCAACGGGCCCACAATATCCATAGTAATCCTGTGGAATGGAGTGGAGATAACAGGAAGTGGCTGCAGAAAAGCTCGGTCTGACTTGCGGGCGATGCATGTTTTTTGACATGTTGGGCATGTGGCACAATATTTCTGAATGTCTGTGTACATGGAGGGCCAATAAAAGCGTGAACTGATGCGCAGATATGTTTTGTGGCGGCCAAGGTGTCCAGACCATGGGAGTGTGTGTGCTAGGTGCATGACAAGTGACCTACAGTTAGCAGGAACTACTAGACGTTTGTGGTCATTATCAACAGTGTACAACACATCCTTTTCCACAATAAACCTTTCCCTTCCCACACAATCTCCCTTTGCTGCCTCCCCCACCTTAGCAAACAAATGTTTCAAGGTTGTATCCCCCCTCTGCAGCACAGAAATATCATCAGCTACTGCCCACATTTCATTTGACAGAGGACTCTTTGTTTTCGGCTCTGCTGACTTCAGCTGCTTTTCAAAGCGGCGTTGGCGACAGGATTTTCTTGGGCCCTTGGTGCCACCATCGAACAGACTACTGTCAAAGTCTGGGAGAGGTTGAGCACAAGGTTCCTCTTTTAACAAGGATGAACCACAATTAGTATGAGATGTAAGATGTAATATTTAACAAAGTAACACTATTAGCACACAGTGTTAACTGTTAACAACTGCTGGTTGCTCACTTTGCTTTCAGCATAGCTATTGGTTCATTAGCTATTAGCTAGAATTGACATACAGACATGTCCCGAACACCCTGTAATAATCTAATGACAATAATGAGAACAATACAGCTGAAAGGCAGGGTCTCTGTACACATTGACAGTCGTATTGAGTTGGATAATTGTAGAACATATTTAGGTTATTTGTTTATCCTTTGCCTTCAGGATTCCTTTGCTTTCCTAAGTACATTAAAATATAATCACAATTACAGTCACGTCATATACAAAACAACATCAATTCAGTGGCTTTTTTTTTTTTTTTTGGTTTTTTGCAGTTTCCATTTCCATATAATGTCACATAATTATTCAGAGGCCCGCCTGTGTGCCCCATGTGCTCTCGCACAGTTGAGCAATTCAGAGAATGTGCAATGGTATCAAATCACTTTGCAACAAGTAATACATTTAAATCAATCCTCACCTATTTGCGGGCCTGTGCATTATTCATAGCAGCTGCCATTTTCAGTCTATTTCGGAGCTGCTTCTTGATTTCGCGGTAGACGTGCAATTGGCTTTGACATTTGCTTGCACGTGTCTGTGTGGATGGGCGTCCTTGTTCAAGCAGTTTTGCAAAAACCTCACGTCATGGAGAAAAACATTGTGTCCCAGAATAAATGCAACATTACTGCATGGAATCCATTTGGAATCAAAATGACTTAGGGAGCTGTGTATCGCAGCAGTGCCACTGAACACTGCATAATGAAATGAAGATTGTGTTCTGAATGACAACTGTACGTGTATGCTTTCCAGAGTCCGTGGCACATTTTTAACAACAAATTGCCAATACTAATTTATCGATGCACTAGGTAGTGTTGTCTTACAGATAGCGTTGCAATGTGTAAATCTGCAGGCCTCATATTTAACAAAGCAGTGACTGAACAAGATGACCAGAATGAACCCAAAGTAGTTTCAGAGGCTCACTCGATTCAAGCTGCAGCTCATTTCCCCATCATCATGAGGAAATCAGTGAACCCCTTCTGCTGGCTCACTCATTCCTCTGGACAGATGTCATCTAATTGCCTAAAATGCCGTGTATATGAGTAAATCTATTCCAGTCTTAATGTGCGCAACATAGCATTATCTAAGCTTTGCTAGCTCAAGAACCCATGAGACAGACTCACCAGACAGACAACGGATCTGTAAGTGGCTGACATAATGTGAGTGACTATAGCTGATGAAAGGAAAGTGTCCTTTGTGTCGTGCTAAAAGCAACATGAAAATGACAGTCCAATGAATCAGAATGTATATATTGTGCACAAAGCTTTTAAAATAACTACTGTAACAGAATAAAACCATGGAAACTGACTATAAGTGCTAAGTGCATCTTGGTTGTGGGTGAAATAACGTTGGTCTGCTTTCTTCCTACCCCCTCTCTCCAATTCTCTAGCTATCTTTCACACCCCTTACAGTTTCAATAACAGAACAAAACGTTCTAAGGTAGAAAAGTTTTCCCTCAAGGCCAAACAAATTTTATTTAAAGTTATTATCCTTAAGATGTTCATCAAACCTTTAAAGGCCTTGTGAAGTCATAGTGAACTAATTTGTCATCTTAGAAACGGGCCTTCACAACCCGGTATCATGCCAAAGCTTGTAATAGACCCGCCTGTCCACTAGAGCAGCTATTCTCAACCACTGGCTGGGGCCAACTGGTGGGCCTCAGAGGTACTGCCAAATGGTTAGATTAACCCGCTATTCTGTATTTCAGAGGTTGTAGCGGGCTCAGTTTTAGAGCTAGAGTGAAGATACTGGTATACTGGTATGAAGATAGAAAACCTAAGGAATCCATTGGTACCAACCATTAGCTTGTCGGGAAGGAGGCCAAATGTCCAAAAAAACGATCTGAAAAATGTCTGAAAAAAAGTCTGAAAAAAAGTCTGAAAAATGTCAGACATAAAAGGTCTGAAAAATGTCTGAAAAAACGTCTTAAAAAAAAGATCTGAAAAATGTCTGAAAAAAATCCGGAAAAAAAAGATCTGAAAAATGTCTGAAAAAAAGCCGGAAAAAAAAGATCTGAAAAATGTCAGACAAACAAATCTGAAAAATATCTGAAAAATGTCTGAAAAAAAGTCTGAAAAAAAAGTCTGAAAAATGTCAGACAAAAAAAAGTCTGAAAAAAAGATCTGAAAAATGTCTGAAAAAAAGTCTGAAAAAAAAGATCGGAAAAAAATGTCCGAAAAAATGATCTGAAAAATGTCAGACAAAAAAAGTCTGAAAAAAAAAATCTGAAAAAAATGTCCAAAAAAAAAGATCTGAAAAAATGTCCGAAAGACATGTCTGACAAAAAGAGATCTAAAAAAATGTCCGAAAAAGAAGATCTGAAAAATGTCTGAAAAAAAAGATCCGAGCATGGAGTCTGACGCTGAAGAATTGAGTGTTGCATCCTTCATTCGTTAGCTCAATTGGTAGAGGACTGTAGATTGATAATAGCAGTTATCCTTAGGTCGCTGGTTCAACTCCAGCTCGAAGGATGTGCTTTTCGTTGCCACCAAATGTGTGTCTGTGGTTTTCGTAGAGCGATCGGCTCTTTAACACATTAACCTTTTTGTAATGTCTAGTCTTTGTAAAACGGAATTTGGCTAAGCATCAAATTCAGCATCCAAGCATGGAATCACAGGCTGAAGAATTGCATATTGTATCCTTCCTTTGATAGCTCAGTCGGTAGAGTGGAGGACTGTAGGTTGATAATAGCAGTTATCTTTAGGTCGCAGGTTCAACTCCGGCTCGAAGGATGTGCTTTTCGTTGCTGCCAAATCTCTGTCTGTTGTTTTTGTAGAGCGAATATCTCCTTTACACAGTCAAATCATTGTTAGTACGCTAGTTCAACTCCGGCTCGAAGGATGTACTTTTCGTTGCCGCCAAACGTGTGTCTGTGGTTTTCGTAGAGCGATCAGCTCTTTAACACGTTAAACTTTTTGTAATGTCTATTCTTAATGAAAAGGAATTTGGCTTAGCATCAATTTCAGTATGCAATCACACGTTGAAGAATTGAATGCTGTATCCTTCCTTCGATAGCTCAGTTGGTAGAGCGGAGGACTGTAGGTTAATAATAGCAGGTATCCTTAGGTCGCTGGTTCAACTCCGGCTCGAAGGATGTGCTTTTCGTTGCTGCCAAATCTCTGTCTGTTGTTTTCGTAGAGCGAATGTCTCCTTAACACAGTCAAATCATTGTTAGTACGCTGGTTCAGCTCCAGCTCGAAGGATGTACTTTTCGTTGCCACCAAATGTGTGTCTGTGTTTTTCGTAGAGCGATCGGCTCTTTAACACGTTTCAACTTTTTGTAATGTCTAGTCTTTGTAAAAAGGAATTTGGCTAAGCAATCAAAAAAAAAAGAAGATCTGAAAAATGTCCGAAAAAAAAGATCTGAAAAATGTCAGACAAAAAAAGTCTGAAAAAAAAGATCTGAAAAATGTCTGAAAAAAAGTCCGAAAAGTCCGAAAAAAAGTCAGAAAAAAATGTCAGAAAGAAAGATCTGAAAAAAATGTCAGAAAAAAAAAATCGGAAAAATGTCAGACAAACAAATCTGAAAAATGTCTGAAAAAAAGTTTGAAAAAAGTCCGAAAAATGTCAGACAAAAAAAAGTCTGAAAAAAAGTCTGGAAAAAAAAGTCTGAAAAAAGTCTGAAAAAAAAGTCTGAAAAAAAAGTCTGAAAAATGTCAGAAACAAATGTCAGAAAAGAAAGATCTGAAAAATGTCAGACAAAAAAAGTCAGAAAAAAAAGATCTGAAAAATGTCAGAAACAAATGTCAGAAAAAAAAGATCTGAAAAATGTCAGAAACAAAAGTCTGAAAAAAAAGATCTGAAAAATGTCAGACAAAAAATGTCAGAAACAAATGTCAGAAAATGGGTGGGTGTGGGTAAGCTGAATATCTATGTGGGTCATTACACCTGACGGTGGCATAACACATATTTATATGCCAGTTTGTCATTTATTTGGGAAAGGTAGTCCCCAGAATTTTTTTAACAATCAGAAGTGGGCCTCAAGTTACAAAAGGTTGAGAACCCCTGAACTAGATGATAGCGTGTCAGTGTTACGTTTTTCCTCGCAGAGAATATTACACGCCTGTATTAACGTGCAGTCCAGCAGGGGGCAACAAAGCCACTGATTTAGGTTCAGGAGAGAAAACTACTTAGTTAGGTTAAGGGAAAACGCCATGATTAGATTTTAAATATATAGGTAAACTAAGTAAAACTATGGATGTATAAATAGAACTGGATACACCTTCGGAGCCCACGGTCTGGGTCTCATTCACATAAATGAAAGGGAAATAACTCTGGAATTGGCTATTAGTGCATTTAACAACTTTTAGGACCACGTGCGGAAACAAAGTAACATCAGTGTGGAAAACACTGACAAATTAATTTTAAGCCCAACCATGATGTTTTTTACTAAACCTACCTAAGTGGTTTTGTTGCCTACAACTGTGGTAGTTACCATAGTTTTGGTGGGTGGTGTAAAAATGATACAAGAAAAGGATAAAATGTGTTCTCATGTCATTGTAATGTTTTGCTATTTATACACCTCTCATGGGATCGGGTTGGATGGCCACAACCAAACCCAGGCTAATGTTAGATACACGTCATATTTCACATTTCCCTGAAGATGATGAGGAGGAGGATTTTGTTTGGTTGATGAAGCAATCCATAATGTATTAGGAAGTCATTTGGCTAGCCAAAATTTTGTACTATCACTTCCGACTGACACAAATGACTGAGCTACAGGACATTCCCTCTAGTGCAACACGATGCTGGTGCAAAAGCACAAAATAGCTTGAGTTTATATCTCCCTTAGAGTTCTTGAAATAATGCATTTGTATTAAAAAGTAATGATGTTCCAGTCTGTGTTATCTCACCTGAGATGCACATATTGTGTCTTCCTAAATCATGCACACACACGTAAGACTCAATAGGCTAAAACAGGAATTTGTGCAGTTGAGATAATAAATCCATTAATATATGCCTTTGTTATTATCTCTAAATTTGAGAATACAATGCAAATTAGTTTGTTTTTCTACTTTTTTCATCAGGAACAGGAGCGTGGGACTTGTCAGGAACAATTTTGTGTTACTCTTGTGTTCCCAGTTTTTTTTAATGTTACCCTTTGGGTTTATTGTTGTAGTAGTAGTAGTAGTAGTAGTAGTAGTAGTAGTAGTAGTAGTAGTAGTATAATCCATCATGTGTGTACAGTAAGTGGGCCCTATCCTTAACTAACAGAGCAAGTTTGACAGTTGAGTTTAACTTGAGCGCAGCAGCATCAAATCACTGCTGTTGTGCTCTTGAGTAGGTGACATACAGTAAATAGCCCATTCACAAGCACATTAAGGTGCAGATTGGTTAATACCGTGTGTGCCATACCTTTGTGCGCTGGGGGCCTGGATGTCAACACAGTCTTGCTTGTTCTCCCCTTGAGCTACTGAAAGCATTGTTTTGAATCTGAGATGGAGGCTAACAAAACATGTGCAGAGACTGGGCACCAAGGAGATCATCTCTATCACTCCAGTCACACCTGGCTAAATTTGCATTACTCCAACAGAACCTAGTCCGTAGTGGCAGCAACGCCCTTAGCAAGGTTATTTATCTTCCTCACTATGAGGAACACGAGACATAATGTTGTGGCTCAGGAGATGGAGCAAGTCGTCCATTACAGTAATTGCAAGGTTGGTGGTTCATTCCCCCACCTCCTCCTGCCCACATGTTGAAGTGCCCTTGAGTAAGACACTGAACCCCAAATTGGTCTCCATGGCCAGACCAGGGCCTTGCATGGTAGCACCACCACTATCGGTATATGAATGGGTAAATGAGTAAATGTCTACACACAATAATTAAGCCGATTTTGGCCCTGATTCCCCCCTCCTGACAATCGTAAGCAAAACCCAGATTTTTTGATGGTTCTAAAGATTATCTTTCCAGATAGTCCTGTGGTGTGAGGTATGTTAAGAGTGTTTTTTACATCCCCTGATGGGCTCGGAAGTCCATCCTGGCCGCACCGATTTCATATCGGCAATATTAAACATGTTCAATACACTATCGGATATCCTGTTGTGTGGGAAACCCCGAGGATAGCCGATGATGCAGTCACGTGGGAAAGAACGATAGCCAATTGAGAACAACAACAACAAGTCTTTATCTATCATGTCTCCATGACTTCATCCATCCATCCTTTGTGAATTTTCAGTACAAAGTAGTGCAAAAATTAACATCGCTAATTTTTCCTGCCTGTCATCCATCATGTTGTTTACACTAAAGTAACGCTTGATCGCAAGGTATTTTGTGAGACTTCTGTTCTTATTAGTTAGGACTCTTGTTGTTCAAAAATGGAATCTGTTAGTGTGTGATGTGCTGTTTTTGCCAAACCGTTGCTAACCACACGCTATAGGAACAAAACTCTTAAATTTAACATAACGTGTCGTTATGTGTGAGGTCTCTCTCATTTTCTACATCTGTTAAGATTTGAAAAATCTTTTAGTGTGGGCCAGCCTTAAGGTAGAAAAGTGTCCATTTATCATTCACTTAGTTGATGTCTTCAATTGAAGGGACACAGATGTTGTTTACCACTATTATTGAGAGGGATGGAATATAATATTATAAACGTTGCCTATTATTAGACTAGACCATCCATCCAGGGAGGAAAAGGTTGGCGTTTATATTGCCAGTGAATTGATGTTGTGTCAAATTAAAGCTACCTGTGTTCATTTTGGCGGTCCCTGTGGACAAAAGCGGTAGTGTTTCCGAGTACCAGATTCCCTTTAAAAAAATTGTTTTTACTGCAGCATAGTCTGACTGTCTGCCCTGCACAAGTTCTGGTTCCAGAGCTGAAGGAGTTTCTGGTGAACCTGCATGCCGTTTTGTCTGATTTTGCAGGGAATCGGGTACAATGACATGCATTAAGAATAACTATATAGAAATAGCCAATATTCTAGCTGATGGTCTTGTTTGCTTACGTAGGTCATATAGAGGCATCCGTATTAAATATAGACTGTTTCATAGCCAGTTAAATGTTCCTTGTAGTAGCTTTACAATCTCTGCTCGGTCCATTTGAGTGAAGATGCAGTTGGATGGTTGAGCTTGCTTGGGCTCTGTCCATGCTGCCTCAATGAATTCTCCTACCTGATCAGCAGGTGGCAGCTGGATTGGCACCAAAACTTTTATAGACATCATTTTCATCTCAGCGTCCATTTACTGTCTCTGCTCAATGGGAGAATGAATGCATTTGCCTGCCACAACAAAATGTAGACGATAGGGACCTAATGTCTGGGCCGGAATTAATCAAAAATTAAAGGACATGCAAATGTAGTGTTATAGAATGTGAATGTTGTTATATATACAATTTTATTATAACTTAGCTTCCACCACTAGCATCGCTCATCCTAAACACCTTTGAGATGCTCATGCTGAGCCATTTTTTCGATTTTAGAGTCCCGCTGTGGCTCAACAGAACCCCTGTAATTCTCATACTGGGTTTACAATTAAATGGATGATGCTACCTTACACTTGCACTACAGAGCCTTTTCAAACTGGATCTGTCTAGCAACAGTTACCTTTTTTAGACTCTTTAAGTGCCTTTTACAACATCTAAGCCCTCCAGGTGGGAAAGAAGCTCAGTAAGATCAGAAACAAGAGAGCAGACCAAGGAGCCTTTATCCCCACCTTTACCAAGGGAATCAACATGGAGCTGATGCCGTAATCCTTCAAGGGTTCGGTAATCCACATGGACAAGGCCGGCCCTAAGATTTTGGTGGCGCCCCTTTCCTCTATTTTTTTTGTGGATTGACAAAGCCTCTTACCCTGCTTATAATATATTGACCTTGATTATAAGAATCTATTTCCACATCATAATGTTGTTTCAGTAATCCCTCCCTTGCCCTCCCACCATTTTATTCCAATCTTGTCATGACTAAAGCCGACATATGAAAATTATAATCTATTAATTGCATTATTGCCATGGTTCTAGTTGTCATATTCCACGTGTGTCACATTTCCATATCTCTGCTTATGCATTATATGTACATACTTTATCATTTATATGAGCAACGTTGTTATGACTTTTCTATGTGTCGAAAGGTTTTAATATAAGAGTCCCTGAAATTCCCAAGAACTACACGAGCAACCTTAGTTGTCTGGAAATGTGTCTACCTTAGGATGTGCTGTCAGTTTCAATATAACAACACAATATGAGTGTCATGCTTGACGCTGCTGCCTCAGCTTTGTCACAATGATGGATCTGGGGTCCCTGGTGAGAGAAGTCCAAAAAGAATGGCAGAAAAGCTCATAAGGGTAGAACTCCCCATCCACCCCACGGTGAGTTACACCGTGATGAAGAATAAAGTGAACAGTTCATAGAACCACCAAAAAATGGTATCTTCCACAATATTGTGTAGCTTAAGCTTCAACCAGCTAAGATGATAATTGAGAAACGTTCCTCCCTCTGTGGACTATAAGGCTGCATTCACACCAAATCAGGCATTGCGGCGATTAGCGCAGGGTTGTGCGGTGGTGTGGGAGTGTCACTTACAGTAATGGCTCATTAACACCAAGCGATTGCAATACGATTAACGTCTTTTGTTCCCTCATGGCTGGGTTATACAGATCTGGATCGGCACTTACGTGATTGTTCACCGCAGTTTGACGTCAGGTTGTGTTTCTCCAAAAGTTTATTCTGTTTCAACTTTTTTCGGCATGCACCCCACCACCGCAGGTTAAACACGCTACCCACAGTTAACGCAACTGCCAGTAAGTGAACAGGCTGGTCGCATACACTGTTCATAGCTTTACCTACGAAAAGTAATGCTCTGCAATTTTATGTATATCACACCAAATTCATTTGTTTTCTAATTACATCATCATGAACCAGGAAATATAAATAACAGCAAACACTGTGTGAGGAAGAGGATGGGGTAGATATGGGCATCATCTTTCAAGCATCTAGTCTGTCAGTTCATTTGTGTGACAGCAGAAATAAGGAGGCCATTATAGGTCTTGATACTGTTAAGGTTAGTGGGTTTGATAAGAAATAAGTGTTGCAAAGGGGTTATTACTGCTGCATATTATTCCACCCCATCTAATTGTGTGTTTGGCGACCCCAGCCAGAGACATTGCTAACTGGTGCATACAATCAAGCATACAGCAAGAGTTTGTGGAAGGCCCTTTCTTGTTTCAACATGACAATACCCCCAAGCACAAAGTAATCTTCATAAAGAAATGTTTTCCCCAGTTTGGCTTGACTGGCCTGGGAGCAGATGCCTGGAGCCAGATTCACAAAATATTGAGGAAAGCCATCCAGGGAGGAAAGGGAGCTGTTTTAGCAGCATTTTAATGCCCATGAATTTTGGATGGGTTTTGGAACGAGATATTCATCTTTTCTTTCTCCTCCTCCACTTCTCCTATCTACTTCCATCAACACATCTACCCCTTCTTCATCTCATTTATACACATTTATGTTCTCCTCTTCCTCCTTCTCTGACTCTACAGGTGAGCTGCTGTCCAACTCTGGCTTCCTCTTTAGTTCATCCTTCGTGATCCATAACTCCAAATCTTATTTTCTACCTTAGCTACTCTTCTTCACCTTTGACCTCCTCTAATTGTCCGTCATGTGTACCTGGCACCTGAATTTAGAGTTTTCCTTTACATAAACAAAGACATTTCCATCATAATGGATGCAGAAAAAGCACAATTTGGTGCATAAAAATTACCAGAATGAAGGGAATGAAGCGGTTGACGCTCCAATTTCCCTGGGGGACAGCATGATGACTTTTGCCCTTAACTGTCTGTCCCATCAGGTTTTCTCCGCCAGAGCAGCATCAGCAGGGGGCGAGAATGAGGCTGCTAAGTTTGCCTTCAAGGACCAGATGGAGATGATGGCGAAGTGAGGCATTTTGGAGCAGTGCTGTCACAGGCCCTGCAGCATGTTTGACCTGGAGGACTTGAACAGCCAGCTCAGACACCAGCACTTAGCCTTGTCTTTGTTTGTCTAGCCTTGCTTAGCATAGCTTAGCTTCTTGGCTAACTAAGAGCGCACCCCCCTCGCCCCCACTCCCACGGTCATCGGGAGACGAGCTGCAGTGCTGTCGTCTCTCTATAAAGTTATCAAATGAAGTGCTGATAACTTAATTAAATGTTTTTTTTAGAATATAAAATTCTGAGTTGAGAATGAGAAAGTGGTTCTTTGGAAGGGAGTTGTTTTTGTTTTGCTGGGTTTTTTTGTTATCTGTATTGTCCACCTTCAGTCAAGTCACATTAATTATAACAAACAACTGTGTTGCCAGCCAAAGGGGTAGTGTTTTCTTATGGCTTGTGCTGTTCTCTCTCCCTCTGTCGCTCTTCCCTCTCTATGTGCGGCTTCCCAACTGTGAGCTCCAGGTCTAACTCTCATTGACCTATTTGAAGCTGAGTGGTCTAATCTCAAGCAGGAATGGTCAATATAAGAGGAGTCTTGAAGCAAGAGGAGACCTTAGTTTAGCCTCCATCTAATACAAGTAAATGGGTGTAAAAAGGGCGCAAAAGACAGCGTCCTATACCAATAAAACAATGGGATTCATGAGTGATTGTCTGAGTAGCCAATCAAGACCTGGAGCTGATCCCAGCCAACATTGGGTGAAAGTGGGATACACCCTGTACAGGTCGCCAGACTATCACGCTCACATTCACACCTATGGGCAATTTAGTGTCAACAATGAACCTAACCTGTATGTCTTTGGACTGTGGGAGGAAATGGGAGAAAGCCCACACTAACACGGGGAGAACATGCAGTGAGGTGACAGTGCTAACCACTGCACCACCGTGCATCCCTTGTACATTAATAAATTATAATAATCATCCAAATCCCTGTTGATTTTATTTATTATATATTTACGTGTGTCACATAGTATTGCGATTGAAACAGGGCGAAAATTAACTCATCCACCCAGGTGTCATGTTTCCATCACTGCCGATCTTATAGAGATGGCTCGCCTGTAAAAAGCGCAATGTAAATAGAATTAATTTATACATTCTAGCGAATCACAACTAGTTAGAATCAGAAACATTTTATTAGAATCAAAAATGTATACAATAAAGTAGCCAGCTGTTTGGCCAGCAAACTCTGCCCAGATTTTTGGTTAGGCATATTGACTTGAACAGTTCCCTTTATATCTTTACATTAGCAGCACATATGTGTTTTCCACATCTGATGCCCAGTAGTTAAATGTGTTTTAATAATAACCATTTATTTATTTATCATGTGAATACATATAACTTGTATTGTCAATGATACAAGTCAGTAAGCTGTTGTACGTCATTCCATTTAAGGGTCAACTATAGACCTTTGCATGACCCCCCTTGGGCCTTAGGCCAGAGTCATCTGTACCCTTTGACCCCCCACTCCCCTCTCTGATGGCGGGCCTGCTCCTGTGGGAGGTGGAACTGGCCAAGAAATATAAAACATTAAGTTCAAGGCTTACACTGTAGCATATGGTTGTAAGTAGTCTTTCTCAAAATGAGCTGTGGAACGAATACATGATTTTGTGAGTGCATGTGTGTGTGTTAGTGCGTGTGTGTGTGTGTGTGTGTGTGTGTGTGTGTGTGTGTGTGTGTGTGTGTGTGTGTGTGTGTGTGTGTTTTCTGTCACATTTAGCAGAGATCAGCACTCCCCCCTGCTGGCTATTCTGCAGATCTGCTGGAATTAAAGTGTGTCCTGTGAAGCCTAATAGAAGCACAAAGAAAGATTTATGTAGAAAAATATAGAAATATAGTCATCTTATAAATCTTTGTCTATTTAGTTGTTTTAGTGTACAATCTTGAATGCAAACATTTATTGTTGTAAATATCTATGAATATATTTATATGTAAAATAAATTCTCTTTCCCATTATGTTCATGTATCTTCCTATTGAAATTTGAAATACATCCTGCTGGCTATGTGCAGTCCTCTGTAGCAGATAGAGAGACAGTAAGGCTTCATAATTAGAGCAATTACACAGTTTAATATGACTATTACAAAGTTTAGTGCCATGGTAGTAATCATAAAGCAAATGTCTTAAGGATTTCAATGGCATACTGTCCTCTACTGAAGACTTATGGAGGGAGAGAGAGAGAGAGACAGAGAGAGAGTCTCTTAGTATTCCACTTGAGACACCGTGCCTCCATATTGCAATTTCCTGTTTGAGTCTTATCTGGAGCAACCTGGAACTGCACTCCAGCGAAGCCTCACGCAGCTCCCTCTGCTCACCTGCTGCTATTCCATCTCTGTTTCTATTTCTCTCTCTCTTTCACTCCTTCGTTCTCACTTTCACCCTCCCTTCCTGCCTGTGCAATGTCATGATTAGTATGCTAAGAACCAGTAAAGCTTTACCTGGACATCAGTCACTCAGACAATCATTCAGCTGTCTCGCTGTCAGTCAGTCGGCTGATCAGTCCCCCAGCTCACACTGTTGCTGAATTACTCATTCAATTGCTCGGTTGATCGCTCAGCCACTTAGCTCACTCAGTCAGTCATCTTTTTCTTTATTTACTTTTTGTTCTTACTCTCACTTGCCTCACTGTGTTGTACAACACACATGCACGAAGCATATATAAATAAACATATTAGAGGAAACAGGGTCAAACTACTCTTTTTTTTTATTATCCCCCATTGAAGAGCTGGCTTCAGCTCATTTCAGCCCACACACTGAAAAGCCAAAATTGCTTGTTTGAGCAACTGCTGAGTGCTAAACAACCTCAAGTTGTTGATGGTGGTATTTCAGCAGAACGACGAGGTGGAAGGTATTTACTTCTTCTGACAGTAATACTCCTGGCTTGTGCTTTGTACATCTGGAAAGAAACTTAATTAATTCACACAACACTTTCCAGACAGATTTTACAAGATAAGTTACTGTATACGGTCAACGTATTCTCATACAATGGTTCGTATATCGTACAAAAAGTTATTCCTCTTTTTTTCTTTGTTTTCCTACAAATATCCAGCAACATGTGTCAGTTTCCACTCGTTACATGATTACAGTCTTTTCAAAATAAATTTCCGTCTTCACAGGGAACAACTTCTTTAGGTTTAGGCAAGAAACCTACTTAGTTAGGTTTAGGAAAAGATCGACTTGGTTACAAGCCCACAGGAAGAGCGCCGGGCTGTGAAGCAAATCTTCGTAGTGGCCAAACGGTGGTACTACAACTTGTGTGTCCGTCATGTGATGCCATTGGGCCCAAAAATACTTGTTCCCATAGACTAACATTGGTAAAGAGACATCTGTAACTCATAATTAATAATAATTATTTTTTAGGTATATTAACTTCCCAGTATGAACACTTGAATAGCCCATATTTAAATCGTTAGGTCCTAAAAGTAGTTCACAGGAAACAACTTCTTTAGGTTTAGGCAATAAAACAACTTAGGTAGGCTTAGGAAAAGATCGACTTGGTTAGGATTAGGCAAAAAAAGCTACTTAGTTAGGCTTATGAAAAGATCATGGTTTGGCTTAAAATAACTCTGGAAGTGGCGTTACTTGAACGTAACTTGCATGACAAATAAATCAACGTCGGTCTCCTGGGCGAAAGTCCGGTATTTTTTGACCCACCCATCCAACTAGACCTCCTCCCTATGCGACTTCGTCACTATTTATATATTTCTGGTTCACAATTACGTCAATTACATGCAAATTGATTTTGTGGGATATGCACAAATTACAGTGCATTATTTTTTGTAGGTATAGCTGTGAATGGTGTATGACACCAGCTTGAGACTGTTGCCTAAAGATTTTCATTTATTAGGCTCACTATGTGTTATTCTTATGTCTGTTCTTATGCCACATGTGAACAGATGTTTGAGTTCCTTTAGAGCTGTAAGATTCATCATCCTAAAATTGTCACCATGGCAAATATTCTAGTATTCTATAATATTCTGCCCTAAAAGGGAAATGAAATTCGGGCTCTTAAACTGTCTGATAGTTGCCTAGTTTTACAGGCACTTTAAGGTGAGCTCAGTAATATCAAGCATCAGATATATTTCTTTAATTGCTGCAGCCGGAGTTAGGAATAGAGAGATACAGAGTGGCAGGTAGAGCAGCAGACTGATCCCCTGTTTCTCCGATGATTACATTCTGTTCAGGCCCTGTTGCAGGGAAAAGGAGGAAGATCAAGCTTCAGCCACAGAATATGAATTTTATATCTGCAATGCAGCCAAGAGGTACCTTCATGTAACAGTCAGCCAGCCAGCCTTGGCACTGGACAGCAAAGATCTGTCTTTGTGCGCCAGCTGATTTTTATTAAATACAGCTCCTCGGTTTGATATGAAATGTCACTGTTGTCACATAATTTATTTCTACAGTTGATACACTTCACTGAATTAGATTACATTTCTTGCTGAACTCTGTTTGTCAATTTGTCATTCTGCTGTCCAGATCATGCTTGAATATTTGACATGATCATTATCATTCTTAAATCATAAGACAATAAACATTTGTGTGGATCCCAACCAAATGCCTGAACATTTATTATTCAATGAGCAAAGACACATACAGTGGTGGAAGAAGTACTCCTGCACTATTCATGTACTGTTCTGCATGATGAGTACTCATCTTACTGAAGTAAAAGTACAAAAGTATTAGCATCAAAATATACTTTAAAGTAACTAAAGCAAAAATACTCATCATGCAGAATAGTACATATTATACAATTGTATTGTGATTCACTTCCTCACTTTAATCTTGCAGCTGGTTGAGGTGGAGCTCATTTTAATTACTTTATATACCATTGGGTAGATGGTGAATTTCCTCCTGGAGACAAATAAAGTCTTGTTGATATCATAATATATTTTTTGATTATATTTTGTATAAACAAAATTAATCTGAAAAATAACTAAAGTTATCAGATAAATGTAGTGGCATAAAAAGTACAATATCTGAGATAGAGTGGAGTAGAAGTATAAAGCAGCAGATAATGGAATGACATGAAGCCTGAGACACACATGTTGGGCTGTACAGTACGTGAAAGTACATGAAATATTCATGGGGTTGTACACATTTCAGTCATGATGGGAATGAAAGGTCATTAAAACACCTGACAGCAATGTGATGGATGAGTGGATAAATGCTGACAGGCGCTTTCTATTGCCTAATCACCAGAAAGGGTTTCACAAAGTCATATAATCGAGGGACCTGCAGGGTTAATTCAAATTTCTTTATTTAAATAAAGTTCATAATACAAGGAAGGAAGATGAAGAGATTCTACATGCACACTATGTATTATTTCAAAATTAACTTCAGCCAAGATCTGTACCTCCCAAAAAGTTTTTTATAGATGAAAATGCATGGTTTAATTGTTCATAGTATGCTTAAGACACACCACAGGCATCTGTTTTTTCACATAGTTCATGAGTAAAGTGTTTTTTTTTTATCTTAGGATAAACTAAATGGAACTTAAAATACAAATTTAATGTTAATGGTAAGTTCCAACTGATGGGATAAAAACAATACAGCATCCACAACCTATCAAAGCAGTTAAAATCAGCCCTAAGGCCACAACAAGCCCTTGCCAAGCCACATAGTCTGTTATTTTTTTCTGCTTAAACCTGGCTCAAGAATGAAGTGCTCTCTCTATATAATGACACTTCATCACAGCCTCGAGGCATGTAAACATCCCATTACATTATAGCTGCTTTCTCTTGATTGGGGTTGCAGTGTTGTCTCGTTGTTTATTCTCAGTGCTTCTGTGTTTTCCACTACAGCTGGCCCAGGTGGTCTACACTTTGTCCCAACTATGTTCCAGCATGGTGTGGTCTGCATTTTCTGCAGATGTTTTAACAGGGAAATGTACACTCATTATTACAAGCAACATGGCACCAACGGTGTGTGTGTGTGTATGTGTGTGTGTGTCTGTAATCCTGATGTTGTGGGGACATCTGCTTACACAGTCACATTGTGGGGACTCGCCTTCCTTTTGGGGACAAAATGCATGTCCCATATGTCCCCATAGCATGTCCCATATGTCCCCATAACGTAAATCATTATTCCATATTTTAGGGTGAAGACCTGGTTTAAGGTTAGGGTAAGGTTAGGGTTAGACAAGTAGCAATATAATGTCCTCTAAAGATGAGTGTATGTGTGGTTACAGTGTTCTTAAATGGCATGTTAACCCAAATTACAAAACCATATTATCTATATCTATATGTTCTTATCCAGCCACGAGGTGCAGCAAGTCCTAATAAAAACTTTTGTGGATTATTCTGAGCAGTGGTTCCCAAGATGATTATCAGGGTAGAAAGTAAGAAAAATTAATACAAAATTTGTCATATTTTTCTGACTAGTAATTTGTATTTTTCCTTTGTAATACTGGATAATTGTACTGCTTAGGCCTCAAACAATTATTCAAATGAAACTGTCTGAGGAGGGACAATCAACAAACTGCTCACAACTTCCAGACATGCACCACGTAGACATTACTGTGAATTAGGGAGTCACACAGGAAGCCTCATGCAGGAAGTGATATAACAACAAATGTCCTCTTATGTTGTTATGGCCAACTGATTTCTGGGATTCACCATTGTTTTCTCATTCTTGCCGTTATATATTGTTAAGGGGGCATTTCCTATGCTAATAATAAACAATCAGTTACACGTCTCCAATTTATGATTAAGTGGTATTCAACATTAAACACACCTGGGTAAGAACAGATTTGGATGGTTAAGAATGTTTGGTGCATCTGGAGTTGACTTAAGAAAATTTAAGATAATGTGGCTGTATGAGGCTAAATGATCTTGAGTAATGGAGACCCTTTTTCTGAAGAGAATTGTTTTTAAAAATGTAAGATGTAGTAAAGGTAGTAACATTTCTTCTTGTGACTTTATGCATTTGCCATAGACACATGAACTTCGCTATTTTTGGCATACTGTCTGTCTCTCCACTATGAAAAAAACAAACTTAAACCTACATGGAGCTGCATTGACACCCAGAATTGGATGTATTGATTAGGATAATTGCTAACCTCAACCACAATGACAACAGATGATTTATATTCGATCCCAGGGGCCTGAATGCAACTTTGGTCTTTGAAACAAAGCCTCTCACCGATAATTTCACATTGATAACTCCCCTGTTTGTATTTACCCTGTCCATTTGGATTAGAGTCAGAAAATTGAAAAAAAACAGTACGTAAGCTCACCTTTCCCAACCTCGCCTAGACAACATGGCATCAAAGAGATCAAAGAATAGGACATTGCACAATGTCAATATGACATTTTGTTGCTTGAGGCAACATAGCATTGAAAAACAGCTTGGAGATTAGTGTGTGAGCAAAACCAGGCAAATCCAGACAACTCAAGGTTATACAATACTAGCAAACACACAAGAGAAATACGCACCCACAGGAAATGCACACAGAAATAATGTATGTATGCATAAACCTCATGAAATTAAATTTTTTACACAAATCAAATCAAGTTGGATTCGACGCCGCAAAGTCAATACACGTTGCTGTTAGACCTTGAGAGAATTGCTTCACAACATCAGGGGGCGAATCATTATGTTGTGTTTGTATATTGTTATCTCGGAAATTGCTCACCCATGCGTGTTCAACATGAGCAACAACTAGCAAAAAAAATGTATGTCTCGCTGATAATGATCCAGGGGCTAATATCCAAAATGTTTCCCATAAATGCCCCTCTTGCTTTCTATCTGACAAGTCACAGGGAATGAAAAAGAAATGTCTGAGTGAGGCGGAGGGGCTGGATCCACATGCACCTACACACTCAGACCTTCCACCTCAGACAATATCTGTAATCTGCATAACAATGTAATTATAATCTGCCTGATTCTCTCCTCTGTTGTTCCCCTCTTGAGTAACAATCGCAGCGGCACCAAATCTGCCTCTGATTGTTTTGGCAAAGCACTGGCTATTTAATCAGGTGAAGTGAGTGACAACCGCATTGAAGAACAACCCCCCCAGCCCTCCCCCTCCAAAGCATTAATCACAAGATAATTGGATTGAAAATTAGGGAGACGTTGTCTTTGTATTCCATTAGTTTGGAGTGGATTTCTCATCACTCTCTGGCAGTGAGTGCTTCTTCTTTTTCTTTTTTACATATCTCACGCTCTCTCTCTCTCACTCCTCCTGAGGCTTTTAAAAGAATATAGAAAAGGTGAAAAGACAGATAAGGAAAAAGAGAGCACAAGGTGGAAAGGGAGAGAGGGAGAGGGAAGAGAGTAAACAGGAGGAGTTTGGTAAATTTGATTCACTTAATTTTGTATGAAGGGTGCTGGTGTCCTCAAAGGGTAAATTGATCCAGTCATTGTGATGAATAGGCTCAATTAATCCACCCACTGTGGGACAAGGGTGAATACATGTGTTAGGAGACACCCGCCGTGTTCGCTAATTTCTCAGACATCATCTTACATCTCTTCAAGTAAGTCAAGTCAAATATGGTTGCCATTGATTTGTGAAAGCTTATTTATTGATTATTTCTTACATTATTTCATTGTAAAAGATCCAGTGGTTAAAATGGGAAAACACGGTTCACTCTCTTTATCAGTCAAGTCATGGCAAATGAAAAAAATAAATGTATGGAGTTATAAAATCATATTTTTTTTCCCAGTGATTTCTGTTACAGGTTATGACTTCATGTGCACTTTGTCAACATGTAAACAAAACATACACACAAAAAATAATGTATATGCCATCTTCTATACACAAAGTAAGTGTAAAGCAGAAAAATTGTGCTTGAATAAACAATCATGTTACGATCAATTTTAAATTGATCAATCAATTTAATCTCAGTGTTTCATCTTGTAGGACATCCCAATCCTAAAATGCATCTTGATGAGAGAGGAGCAAAGATCTAGGAGGCTTGCTGGGGGAGCTATAAGCAAGGATACACCGGTGTATCCTTTGCAGAAGTGCACCTGCGACGTTTAAGAGGCGTAGTAGTTGTAGGCGTTGTAGTTATTTAAGATGATCAAACTTTCTGCCCTTCCCGTTTGTGTAGCACCTGGCAAGGCGCTGCTCTAACCGCATTCCTTAATGCCATTTCTCCTTTTTATTACTTAAGTTTTTATCTTGAATATAGACTAACACCCAATTCAACTGCTATAATCATGACATGATGTTTACAAGTGCAAACAGCTGCTGGCGACAAATTATTATATCAATGAGAACATTCTCTTACATTCTAATTTGCTGCTATATGTATATATATATATATATATATATGTATATATATGTATATATAATGTCACCCATTATTTGTATAGTATAGTACTTTGCATACAAACAGCTGTAGTGTAATATATGAAAGCTGTAATTTATGTGTGTTAAAAAAATCCAGCATCCGTTCATTCTTGTCACATTATGCCATGTTGTGCATTGAATTAATAATAGTAAATATGGCTTATCATAATCTTCATGAGCACTGTTATGCTCATCTGACAGAGATCATAAAATACAGCGTTTAACAAAACAATGGACAGCTGATGCTGCTCTGCCACATGTCATATTTAATTGACATTGTTTTAAAATAACAACTCCGAGGCGAGGATGTCTCATTTGTTTAATGCCTGTTGCCTCAACTCCACTGTCCTCGTGCCTCCTCCGCTCGCATCTCCCAATGGAAGGGACTTGGACGCAAGGAAATGGGTCAAGGAAAGGAATCGAGGAGGTACAAACTCCAAAATGATAAAAGGCCTCTCCTGACATCCCCCTGACTCTCCTCTTAGTTTTAACGTATCTGGATGGTTTGGACAAATTACACCTTTATCATCCCTATCAGCACGTGGAGTCTATCTTCAACCTGAGGTCTAATCATACAGATTAAGTGAAAGCACCTGTGTGTGTCTGTGCATGTGCACAAGGCCTTTAGGAAGAGCTCTAATCAGGCAGATTAAGTGAAAACACCTGTGTGGATGAATGTAGGGCATTTCATCTCCTCAACTTCTTGTAGTACTCAGCAGCATTCCAACACTTTTACATGTTATTGTCTCTCTTTGAGGAAGCATGATTTTATTTTGTTTTTTATATAAATTATGCGAGTATCATACATGTTCATGGGAACATTTCAACCTTCCACCTCTCCCCATTTAAACCATATGTTCCAAACAATCATCACTTTATCAAAAATAAATTGCTAATAGGCTCACCACGGCAGACTTGTGGAGCTATAGCAGGACTCTGAAGTAGCCAGAGCTGTGTTGTGGACCAACCGAGTTGTGGGAGTTGCCATGTGGCTTGTGCATGTATGCACAATTTCACAGTGACTTGAGATATATGACAATGATCAATTTGCACATAGAGGTTCATAAATCTGGCACAGATTGCATATTTCTGCTTTTGTGCATACACAGGCTTTTTAGTCATGAATCTATAAGGTTTTATGCATCAGTTCTCAGGAGTCCAGCCAAGGCTTTGAATGCTGTGAGCACTTAGTAAATTGCACAATAGTAATTTACACTGGACTAATAGGATATTCTGCACATCTCCCCATTCTAAGAAACTCCTTTACATCTTTTTTCTCATATTTCTCATTTTACTCAAGCTTCAGTGTATTACTTTTTCATCACTTTAAATTGGATATCCCAGAATAATAGTGGCCCTGTCTATTATTAATATACTGAATCCATCATGGCAGGAAGAATCAGGGTTTGGAAACCCCATGAAAGATTTTGAGGGCTTGGGAAACTTACATTTTCTCTGCACGTACATCCTCCTCCTGTTCGAATGTGTGTCTGATAAGGATTTGAATGGGGAGCATTATACAAGACCCCCACCGGCAGATCTCTTTTCAGTGACTGCTAATAAGAGTAATCTACCTCACAAGTGACACAGTTCACAGTGGAAAGACAGCCCCAATGTGTTTCCAGTCACCTATTCTATTTCGATTTCTCATTCATATTTTTTTTTGAGGGATTAAATATTGACAACATATTATTGAACAGTGGTGGCAAAAGTAAATCCGTCAAATTGCCTTTATGACGTTGGCAACATACCGTATTTGCTTTATGGGTTAACAGTATGTTTTCTATGTTAAACCTCATTCTTGAATTTAACTACTAACTACAACTGTCTGATGAATATAGTGGAGCAAAAAGTACAGTTAGATGTTCAAAGTTCATCCTTGACCTCGCAGTTGAGAACAATCGAAGTACAAGGTCTGTAGCTGTCCTGGAGCTTTCGATCAGATCACATGATCTTCATCAGCACATGGAGTTTGTGTGTTTTGTTCGTGTTTAATGGTAACTGCTGATGAAGATCATGTGAAATGATCAAAAGCTCTAAAACAGCCTCTACATGGACTTGTGGTAAGAGGTTTTTGAAATCTTGTGGAGAGAAATAATAATGTAAAAAAATAGTTTAAGTATTTAATTCCATGTTGTTACTTTAAAAAAAAAAAGAATCCACATATTTCAATGAAACTAGCCTGACAAATACTGTATTTTTAAGAACAATAACACTATCGATATTTGAGTTTATGAATTTGATGAAGATATGAAAAATGTATATATTTTATATTATATTATATTACAATTTTTTCTAGATAAACACACAACACTAACATGTTTGCTATGGATTACTTACATCAGTTGTGACCAGGATACTGAGCTGTACTGACATTTTACAGTTGAAAAGAAAATCATATTGAATCTTTGCCATGACAGACATATACGTCAATACCATTATATCTGTAATAAACTAATATCTCCTGGCCTGGCTAATTTATTGTTCAAGCTCTGGTTTAAAAATCAGTGTTGTGAGAAATCAGGAAACGAATTGTCAGTGTTGTGTCCTTTCCGAGAGAACCAGCAAAAAAGTTTTAAGAGTACATACTCAAACCAAAGTCCTAGCTGTGTTCATCTATATTTCATAATAAAAAACCTATTTACTTCAGTTTATTGTGATAGTGGAGGCCTTGAGGACACTTCATAGTGGCACCCAGTGAATTAGAAGTTGTATTGTAAATTATGAAAGCAGCTAAAGGGGACAGCAGCAAAGAATACTCGTCACTGTGAATGTACTCTTCTTAAATTTATGAAAAATAAAAACAAGCAACAGTGCCGTCCCACTGTATCTTGATTTACAAACACTGTGCCACATACTGTAACTTCCCAGATACATCATATGAATTAATACAGAGGATAACATTGATGTCATCACATGTCAAAGATGCATTATTTATGAGACTACAGTAACAGCGTAGCCAGCAGCTTTAAGAGCTCCAACACCAAGGAAACAAAATAATCAATCAATCAAATACCCAACACTGCAACCATCAAAGATAAACACACACAAACGCATACAAATATATATGTTTTTCATAACCTGTAAAGATTTAGGGGTGAAGAATGCTTCAATGTCGAGTTTGACCTTTTAACAGGTTTGTGGCAGCTCTCACAGCTTGACCTTTCCTTTCCTTCAGCCGATGGTTTCCTCCACTATCACAGAGAAGAGTCTCATTACCAGCTAATCCATGGCTGTCAGATTTGCACCTGTCTGACACATACATACTGGGTGTGTATGTGTGTGTGTACTCGTACCACAGTATGAGTAGAGTATGTAGGTTTACTGAAAATCTTGCAAAGCTGATAAGACAAAAACAAGCACTAAGAGTGCAAGTATAACTGGAAAGTTGCATACAGTTTACAACAATGCAAATTTTTAGGAATACAAAGATTTTCAGGAAATTATAATTAGAGTGCAATTTCAAGTCTGGTTTATTTATATAGAGCTTCATCACGACTGAAAGGACAAGACTATCTCCACTATAATTATCATTAACAAGAAAAAAAAACTTAAACTGCAAGCAGCTATTACCAGGGTAAGGGAAAAAAAGAGATCGCTGTTGTTGAAAGATTTGTCATAGTTCTTAACCGTGAAGTGAAACATTATAAAAAATAATTCACATTTACAGGAAAGAAAAAAAAAATACAAATCTATTGTTAGTGGTTAACATATTGAAACATTCTATACTCGGCATTAAAACACTATAGTTACCCTTAGTGTCACTTTAGGATTAGGCAGCACTAGTTGGATTTAGGAAAGAACTACATGGTTGGACTTAAAATGACACATTTTGAACAGGGGATACAAACGAACAGCTGATTAACGCACAGGATTTGAACAGCAGTCTCCTGGATGGAAGCTTTGCGTTTGTTGGACTCATCCACCTCTCCTCCAACCCACTGTGTGTGTCTCTTTCGTTCTTTAAATTACGTCACCACAGCACTTTCTCTGAGTGTTTACTGTTGCCACGTATGAGTTTACATTATAGTTAATGGAACACCCGGTAGGTTTCATACCGGCGCTAAAAGGTGCCATGTGCGGCGGTACCGAACGCCGGCAGCCGTGACAAAGCCTCGGCATTTAATGCCCTGGGAATAAGAAGGGGCTCTAATTTCACGCAACTTCCCCCTTTCCAACTAAGAGAGGACTGTCATTATTCACAGGTTGTAAGGAGTTGCTTGTCAGGAAAGTTCGACAAAATACGAGTGTCTTCATGTGACCATGTGTGTTTGTGATCTGCTGAATGTGTGTTATGTCTATGCATAATGTTCTGTTCATGTGTTTGTAGTTTGTTCACGTGCATATGTGGAAGCATGTTGAAGTAGTTCTCAAGGGTTTCCTTAGTTTTGACTCTACATTAGAGTAGTTATGCATTGGAGGTTTGTCTTCATTAGCTTTACGTTTTCGTTTTTGGTACGCAGCCAGACATCAAATTGGATGCCTTGTTAACATTTCTTCTGGAACAACAATACAATGCCGGCTTCATATTATTTTTCTAAATGGCCTGAGGTTGTAGCAATTTACACAGGAAAAAGTCAAAGCTGCAGTTGTACACTTGATGTGTTTACCTATTTGGCAATCAACAAACCAAGCTTTCCAGATCTGTGGGATCATGGGTAATGCACAGAGAGGCTGCCACACAGGAAATGCAGCGGAGTAGACATTTAATCCATTCCAGCTACATATTTAAGGAAATAATCAGTGTGAGATTATTCTCTAACAATTTCTTTGCATAACTCATTTGAGAAAAAGTAATTAATGAAAAGATAGCTGACTGGAGGTATTGTGTTATAGTCTTTGGGTAATAGTCTTTTTGCAATCAGCACATTATACATATTTAAGAAGTTAATAGCTCAAAATGAGCTTTTGATAAGCTCATAATGTATCGAACACTGTTCCCACCAATGCACAAAAAATATGTTTTTTTTATTTATTTACTTTTACTTTATAAAGTTTATACATATTTCAGTGAAGACTAGGTAATAGACTATAATATGGAAGTCATTGTTCTCTAAAAGCTGGGATTTAACAAAGTTGTTTACACACAATTTGTTGCAGCCATATGGGAGTAGACATTAGTGAGACATAGGTCTGCTCACCCCAACGTCCCCCTCAAGCACCTCACAGATGTCTCTATCTGAGTTAAGTAATTGTTAATGTGTGCCGGCATACTTCATAAACAGGGGAAAATCACAATCAGTACAGCTTATGATTGTTATGCTTTTAGTCAAATTACTGCTTAATGTTTAACAGTAGTTTACCTGTTACATAGAAAGGAAACTTGACAAGTACACTATGTGAAATATCATTATCACAATTAAGTTGTTGAATAGATAATGTACAGAGCTGAAGGACAACATAACTATTTTGTAATATCATGTACCTCAAAAAGAGGAGTACAGTAATACATTTTGCCTTCAGAACAGCGTCAACTCATCAAAATACTGTAATACCTCGACAGACTGCCACTAGCCCTATTCTGCCACCAGCAGTTGTACATTCTACTGGCACAGTTCCATACCAGTTGCTGTTTAACTGACTTCTCCAATACTGTTTTCACAATTTTGCATCTGCTTCCAGTAAAATAGGTAAACTTCTGCTCTCTTCAACCCTTGTTTGAGGTGTGTCTAGCTTGTTGATATCTTAATGAAAAAGTTACATACAGTCTTTACAAAATAAACTTCCATCTTCATGGGAAACAACTTCCTTAGGATTAGGAAAATATCGACTTGGTAAGGTTTAGGCAATAAAACTACTTAGATCGATTTAAGAAAAGATCGACTTGGTTAGGTTTAGACAACAAAACTACTTAGTTAGGTTTAGGAAAAGATCAGGTTTTGGCTTAACTCTTGAAGTGGCGTTACTAAAGTCTATAATTTACATGACAAGTAAATCAACACGCTGGTTCTGGTTTCACGCGGGACAGGGACACCAGTCTCCTGGACGAAAGTTTGGTATTTTTTGAGACATCCACCCCAACCTCCTCCCTACTCGGCGTTCGCCGCTCTTCATATTTCCTGGATCACGATTACAAGAATTACACACAAATTGATTTTGTAGGATATATACAAATAAGAGTGCATTACTTTTCGTAGGTATAGCTACGAACAGTGTATGAGACCAGCCCGTACTATCACAGTATGGAAGCAGTTCTGTTGCCTCAACATTTTATTTTATGTTAATCTAAAGGAGCTAACTTTAAAGCACTTGGGAGAGACAGATTTCATTATGGTGTTGCTGGAAATATTAACAGTCTGTAGATAAAACGTCATTGTACGATGTCATTGTTCTTGCATTAAACACAACTCTAAATCCAGCATTTGGAGAAACAATAAAGCCTCTCTTTGCAGTAAGCATGAGGGACTTTCTATTTGTCCTGCATGTGTGTCTTTTCATCTGCATCAATTGTTGCTTTGTTTTATTTTTTATGTTCTCTCACCAGTTACACAAGGCCCCGTGGGGGACTGATGACCTAGAAACTGAGATTCTGTCAATTCGCTTCAAAGCAATTTTCAGCTGGGTTTTAGTGGTCTCAGTCTTCTCTCTGGTGTAATATAGTCCAGGTGCAAGTGTAACACGTCGTCACTGTGTGTGTGGGTGTACTTGTACTAACTGATATCTGTTCAGAGAGCCCCCTTATGAGGACCAATCCCCACAAATTATTTTAGGATTATAAAGCTTGTTATTTTGTTCAAAGATAGAAATGAAGCTTGGAGTAAGTTCAGTCAGAAAGACTCTCTTTTATGCTCTCATTCATTCGCTTCTCCATCCGCTGACTATGGGTGTTCACTAAATTAAACCAAACAGATTGTGCCACGATCTCCCTAAGCCCATCATATCGTTGGTGTCAAACTTAAAAATCTTGTCATTTCAGTACAAACCAATGCAACCCTCCTCCACTTCATTCACCTCCAGCCTTCATCATATCAGTGCCCAAGGTTCCTTCCACTGAGCTCATCAGAAGTCCTGCTCCACAGCCCATCATCCAGATCTTCAGCCAACTCTCTTCACCTCTTCCACCACCACCACCAGTGTCTAGACTCCACCAGGGGGTATATTCCTGTACTAACCATGGCATCACTACCCCTCTAAATATAACCACATCATGATTGGGTCTAATCGCCAAAGACTCTCCAGAATTTTAACTTTATTGTGCACTGTGTAATGCATGTATTTGTTCACTCTAAATGAAGTCTCTCCTGACTGAAATAAGCTTAGGTTAAGGGGAGGGAAAGTTTTGGATTTAGAAATGTACCAGGTGAGTTTAGTGAATGAAAGTTGGTTTAATGTTCCAACAAGTGACAAAATACTGTGAAGGTGATGAACAAAAGTTGAAAACCCAAAACCTGCAATAGTTGGTCATCTAGTACAATTTCATTTAAATTCAGAGAGATTTTTTGTGTCAGCAAAATGGCATCTCTAATAGGATACAAAAAAGTTGTGCAGTGATTTTCAATAGTGTAACTACTTCCTCCTAACCCTCTCCCAAACATACTTTGTTTTCCACTATTAAAATTTCATATGGCACAATGTGCTTTTAAATGAAACAGCTCTTGTGTTGGCTGGCTTCCCTGCATGAATCCAAAGGGAGGACCCTCAAGGGATCCGTGGGTGCTGGTAAACCCCTGAGAGGACACAGCTGCAAATGCTCATGGGAATTAAAGATGGTAGGCTTTTTCAGTTCCTCTGCCTTGAAAAGAGAGACTCCGTAGACTCAGTTACTCAAGAAGATGAACCTCTGTGTGTCACTGTAAGA
The DNA here is from genome assembly GCA_916701655.1 of Sebastiscus albofasciatus. NCBI lineage: Eukaryota > Metazoa > Chordata > Actinopteri > Perciformes > Sebastidae > Sebastiscus > Sebastiscus albofasciatus. The sequence goes on from CAKAOI010048607.1 coordinate 85,088, forward strand.
TGAATACTACACCCTGGGATCCTTCTTCTGTAACATTGGAAGCATAAAAAAAGTATGAATACATTTGAAGTATAGCCAGCTCTCTGGAGATGTTTCTCTTGCATCAGAGCCAGGGTTTTAATTTCTTTTTATATCTATAATAATGTTATATAATATAATTATATAATATATTATGCAAACAGTATCTATAACATTATTGTAAAATGCAAATATTTAGTATTTCCATCAAAAACTGTAAAAGGATAAACACTGTATTCAATATTTTGTACATAAAACACCAAACGAAATCCGATAGGGTGTCATACTATTGAAATACTACTGGGTTTCAGTTAGCTGCCTGAAAACAACCCCCACAAAATTGGGTAGTACCAGCTAAGATTATTGCCATCGCAATAGAAGCCAAAAACAAAACAAAACAGTGAATTGTAATACAATGAATTAGTAATGTGAATAAAACAAGACTAAGGGAGGAATCTCCATCACAGCGATGGCGAGTGCCACTGGCTGAAATCCAAAAATTGCAAAAATAAAAAATGTAAACTTTATTTTCATAAGTGAACACAAGCAAAAATGTGGAAAAATACTTTGGATCCCCAATATAATGAACAACTAAAAAGACTAAAAACTAGAAATTATGTTGTTTAGGTTTCGGTGTTGTCTGTACTCAGTTTAGCAAAATGCACAAACATTTCTTTTCTATATAAAATATGATACACAGGACAGTGGTTTTTCAGGAAATTACTTTAAAGATGGAAAAATGGAATTTCCACAAAATGGAAATCAGTGATGCCCAAAAAAATTTAATCGAAAAACGTCTTGCTCACCCAGAATAGCATGTTGATATAATATGGATGATTGAGCATACGCCATAACACTTACTGGTATTTTATGCTCTGACAATATGGTGCAGTGCTTGTTTATGACATTGTGAATGGCACTTTACAAGTGTGATGTGCCACAGTCAGCTGTGCACACAAATAAATGCTTTTTATGACATGTATTTATCCAGCATTCAAATGAGTCGGCCTGTAATCCCGACCATTCTTCGCTGTCGTCACTTCATCAAAGATCTAAAACATCATAGCTGCCGCTGGTTCCCTCTAACACTACATTTGTCTTTCATCAACAGACCAGCATCTACGAATCCTGTTAATGTTTCCCAAAGATGACCGTATCCCAGTTGGTTTCACAAGAAGAGCATGTTATGTCCCTTCTTGTGTGCCTCATTAGAGATAATTGCATACACTTATGCAAATTATAGAAATGTGCTGTTTCTCTGGAGGTTTGACACATCTCCTCACCCACTCATTCTTTTTAATTTTGTCTCCCTCTGTAATCTCTAGGCCTCCGCCAAACATTGGCAAGTCTAAAATATGCTTATACTCCCCCTCTCCCTCTGTGTGAATGGTGTCCTTATCTTTTCTCCTTCTGTATGAATAAGTGCGTTTCAATGCACATCAAAAAAACCTGAGTGGAATTGATGAAAATCCAAAAAGTACGCTTCGCTCAGGTCGTCGTCGCGGAAGCGCAGCGCCTAACCTCCGTGTTAGCACTGTTAGTTGTGAGCCGTCGCCATGTTGAGAGCCGTGTGGAGGCAATAGATATGATCTAAAATTCGTATTTAGCACCTTTAAGCCAAGCTTTCACAGTAAGCTACTTGCACCAACCAATTCTGGCTAGTGCACCACGTAGCCTATAATTAGAACAGAGGGTGATCTGGTGCCAGAAAAGATATCAATTGGAACAGAAAAGGCCCCGTCACAAAGGAGACCCAGTATCACTGATCACTGGTTGAGTTCTGGAGCTAGGCACCTAAGAATTTCACTAAACATTGTACTGTGTATGATTGTGTATGGGACAATAACACTTGATTTGATTTGGTTTGAGTGAAATTCACCTGCTTGTCTTTGTTAAACGGTTATATACATTTTAATATAAGACATATTTTTTTTAGATTTATTTTGTTTTGTTTTTAAATGCTGTGACTTTGATGTTTCACATATTCCAAAGCTGAGTTATCATCCATCCTGCTACACCACAATCAAACAAATCAAGAATGGTTATCCCCATTCTCCTCACATTGACTCTCACTTTGACTCTGGAGCCAAATATAGAATCATTCAGTTCCAGCTTCAACAAAAAGTAGAAACAGCAAGCAAAACATATATATGTCTTATCCTTTCATCTTTACCTTTCAGTGCACCCATCTGGTACAAACAAGGCAAGTTTGCAACATTCAGCAATGGCATATGACATTTTTAACTCCTGAACTACAAAGTGCACTAAGTGTCTTGACACTAGAAAGGTTTCTGCCAACAGTGACAAAGGCTGTCAAACACATTCGCAATCTAGTTTTATTTCTGACATTGCATCACTGAAGTTGGCTCTTGCCTCAGGTTACAGTGTCTGGTGTGTTGCTTAATTTAGATGTAGAGATGGATGTAAGGATCTGGTGAAGGGCTGGTAAAAGGTGGGAATAATAATAATAATAATTATATATAATAATATAAATAATAATTATGAAAATAAAATGAAATATTATCAAAATTATTGTTATGATTATTATTGTATTAGTAGTAATATTATTTAATTACATTTATATTATATTATATTATATTATATTTTTAAAGGCCCTTCTAGGGACGGGCATTGGAAATTAACATAATAATAAACATGAAATGAAATGAATATATAACTGAACTAACAGCTAGTTGTAGCTTAACTACATGCTTTAGAGCCAACCGTGTAGCAACACCCCAGGTCATATGTAACCTTTGTAACATGTAAAGAGCAATGGTACGTAAGTGATCTTACAGTACATGTTCAAATCCTCTATGGAAAGTCTCTATGGGTAACAGCAACATAATCTAGCACCTAATGCATACAGGAAATGAAAGCAACGGGAATATTATGTTAATGTATGAGATGCATTAGTGAGAGTAAAATGTGTCCTTTCTGTGTAGCTTAATGGTGGATCACTTTACTCTACAAGTATAATCATTTTAAAAATTGAGAGCTAAACATGACACGGCATAAAAGCTCCTCCACGAGGCTTCTATCCAAAAGAGATGAAGGGAGGCATATTCGCAGCCTTCGGCTTTGGAAACAGAACAACACGAGTGCGAACATGCACACTAATAAAGCCACACGCCCAACACACACACGAATGTAATTGGGCATGTAAGGCATGTAAGGTAAGGTTATGTACAGCCTGGAAGCTTTGCCGTTCCGGTCAGTCCAACTTATGTAAAACATGTACGCGTGTGTGCTTGTATTGTATGACACATTGTCTGTACAACTGTTATAGCTTTCAATCCACATAAAAAGAGAATTACAGAATTTTACTCCAATTACATGGTTACAGTCTGCAGATATGTAAACAGCTAATCACATGAACCTTGTTGCATATAAACATTTAGCTCATTCTGTGATTAAGACTGATTTGATGAGGTGCTAATGAATAAAACATTCACCATACCCATGTATGTGTGAGTCAAAGAAATCAGTTGCAACCTAAACCGGAGCTGGATGGGTACCGAACAGACTTTGCAGCCTTAGGCGTGCCTTCAAAACGTGTCTATGTTTATTCTATATGCGGCAGCTGTACTAAGGCCTATGGCAAAACTGTGCTCCGATGTGTCATATGCGCTGACAAGCCTGCGAACATCTTTAGCTTGCAATGACAACCATTCTTTCACACCACCAAGCCCACAATGCCATCCCTACCCGGAGTGACACACGTGGCTGTTTCATATATGCCACACATGACCCTTTTTTTATGTCTTTTTCTCAGAAAATGAGATGAACAAGTTGGTTCATGTGTTAATGAGTGTGAAAAACATCACTCCTCCATACCTAATGACTGAAATCTAAATGCAAATGTAACCTGCCAGCATTTTCAGATTAGATGTAAAACATATAGGAAAATGACGTATAGGATTGACACATCATGCGCATTTACACATGACAAGATGTTTTATTTAGCCTATAATTGCGCCTCTGTCTCCTGGTAGCTTGGAATATGTTGAGCCTGTCAAGCCACAGCTGAACCAGATGTGGGGGCAGAGAGTTGGGAGAGGAGGAGAAAATAGACAAGTCTGTATTTGGATGTGTGAGAGAGAGGGAAACATGGGCACAGGAAAGAGACAATGTGTGAGGGAGAGGGAAATCATGCAACAGCAACTGTGATGTGCGTTATTTAAAGCTGCATTCATCTCTCTTTTTTCCTTTTTTGGTCACCTGGGGGCAAGAGAACTCCAAAACAAGCTGCTTTATAAAGTTTTGGCCCACATGTTAGCAAACAATTATCTGCTTACACATCCAACAAGCACTGAGCAACATTAGCATTAATTTGGACTGTGTAGCTCTGTTTTGGTCTCCACCAACTGGGTCTCTCTTGCTAACTTTCTTCACCAGCTAGTTACTAACTTTGTCTACTGCTCAGTGTTCTGTAGAGCTGCAGAGTTGGGTGGTAATTTGTCACTATGAGCTACAACTTTTAAATTATTACACAGTAATTAAAATTGTTATGCCTCCGCACCAGCAACAGCCGTGGCTTGAGGCATTATGTTTTTGGGTTGTCCATCTGTACGTCCGTCCATTTTTGTGAACGTGATCTCTCAGGAATGCCCGGATGGAGTTTCTTCAAATTTTGCACAAACAACCACCTGGACTCAAGGTGAACTGATTAGATATTGGTGGTCAAAGGTCAAAGGTCAAGGTCACTGTGACCTCACAGCCATCCCATTCTTGTGAATGTGATATCTCAGGAGTGCTTAGAGGGAATGTCCTCAAATTTGGCACAAACGTCCACTTAGACTCAAGGGTAAAGTAATTTGGTCTTAGTGGTCAAAAGTCACTGTGACCTCATGTCCGTCCCATTCTTGTGATATCTCAGGAACAGAGTTGAGTGAGTTTCTTTAAATTTGGCACAAACGTCTACTTTGATTCAAGGATGACCTGATTACATTTTGGTTGTCAAAAGTCAAAGGTCACTGTGACCTCACAAAACATGTTTTTGGCCATAACTCAAGCATTCATATCCTAATTATGACAATTTCACGCAAATGTCCAACAGGATTAAAATACAAAGTGATGACATTTTGGACAGACATGGATGTCGGAGGTATACAACCACAAGGCAGTATTTCTAGTTCTATATCTTTCTTAATGTCTGCAAATCCAATGAAAAGACCAAATCCTGATGTCTATTAGTCCTCTGTTACAAAAGCTATTAAAAACTCATCAATAAGCGACACTGTTGCACTGGATGACATGCTTCTTTATTACCATGAACGTGGCCCCTATAGTTTATTTTAGGCTGAACAATAAACTGTTCTTCTGTAATACAAAAGTGTTGTCTAAAAATGAGCACTTAGTTTCTGCATATTAATCAGGCTCATGCATTTAATCTCCCATGAGACAGCATATGATCTTATTTATGATTTGTGTTTATGTATGCATAGTATTGCACCTTTGTGTTAATTTCCAGCTATATGATATTGGTGCTCTGAGGAGGGATGTTTACACTTTCCCTGCTGAAATAATACTGCATGTATTCCACCAGGAGCAATAAGAAAAGATCATGTATGTATCAGAGCACAAATACAGATATAGATCAAAACAGCATTGTCTTTTGGTCTTTGCTCGACAAGGAAAGAATGTTTTATTCAAGACTTTCACAGAAAGGTTCAATCTTTTTTTCCTTGCGTTCTGATTTTCCCAGGATTCTGTTTCATCGGCAGAGATGCTGATTTAAGAATTTCACAATTTCTGCAGGAGGCAGACGCACCAGGGATTCCTAGATTGGATTTATTTGAGTTCGCTTTTTTTTCATGGTTAAGGATGGGACAAAAACATGTCTCAAAAGCAATTATAAGACTTGCTAGACAGACCGTCGGTTTATTCACAGCTCGGTAGGGTGCATAAGTGCTGAATATCATATTGGTTAGCATTTGGAAATATCGGGGGAGGTTTGTGTTTTCTGTAAGCACTGTTCATAAGCAGCAGGACACCTTTCAAAATTTCCCTCCAGGAGTCCCACTCCCCTAGGACATGATTTCCATTGATACTGTCATCCAAACGTTAGAGCTCTGGAGGTTATCAGCATGATTATTACTATTAACAGGGACTGTTTTACAGTAGCGGCTTAGATAAATGCTCCCTGTAATTTTAACACATTTTCCTTTAAGTAGAATAACAGTGTTTCAGACAAGTACTTTAGGAACAAAACTATAAGATGAAGACCTGTTTATGTTTTCTCCTATTTATAACCTGTGCTATTCTATATTTATTGTGGGTGTTAAGATTACAGGTAAAAGCCTTTTCGTATATATCCATTTTACATGCTATTAAATGGTGTAAGGCGACCATCAGGCCCTATGCCAAATATTTAATATTTTGCATCCATATACAGAGGTCAAGCCCAAGCACATGATTGTGGCAATAGATAAAGGCGTCTCTGCTCTGGCCATCTCATCTCAACCCGATCTCATGTGAAGGCGTATAAATAGCACAACATTACAAGGACATTTCACGTGTCATGAGAACACAATTTAGCCTTTTTGCGTGGCATTTGTATGCCACGCAACAAACGTACGGGTATGGCCGCAGTTAAGTTTATGCAACAAAACCGCTCACTTAGGTCTAGGCAACAAAACCACAGGTTAGGTTTAGGAAAGTCATCATGGTTGGGCTTAAAATAAGTATGTAAACCAAGTAAAATACATATGTAACATAGCTACACATAACACATCACAAACATCACTAAAGTAACTTATAAAACAAAACACCGGTCTCAAAAATTCCTGGTTAAAAATGTGTTTGTCGGACCCATCTGCCTCCCCTCCCACCCACTATAAGCCATCTTTCTTGCTTTTTATTCCACGTCATTAGTGCTGAGCTTAGCATATTTAAGTGGATGCATTTACATCGCAGGTAGTACAGACTACAACGTGCCAGAAGTACGAAAAACATGTCACAAACACTAATACACCTGCAAAATAACTCAACAACACTTTGGGACACAAACTCAGTCTCGGTCTCTTGGTTGAAAGACCTGCGTTTGTTGGACCCATCCCTTCCCGCAGACCATAAGCTGTCTTTCTCACATTTTATTCTATGTCACTAGCTCTGAGCGTAGCATATTTAAACAGATGTATTTACATTGCAGTCAATAAGCCAACAGACTACATGCAGACACATATGACACGCCAAAAGCAGGAGTTCAGTGCAACCAGGCTGCTCATCTATACACACATAAGACTACCTACTTGGCTGCATTTCACAGCATGGACAATGTTGCTCCAACTATGTTTTGTATTGTTGTCCTTTGGATAAACCAAGTGTTGTCTCAGCTTGTTGCCTGGTTTGAAGAACAGGGGAATATTGTGTTTAGGAAAAAAACACAATATTAGGCAGGCATACAGTATGAAATGACAAAATGGTTCTCTGACCACATGTGTTGCTCCTGGGCTTATGACAGTTGCTCATTTCCCCCACACAGACTTCATATTGTTCCAACACTTGAAGAGGTTCTGGAAACATGTTGAGCTGAGTTGATATACATTGCCAATAAAACTTCGAGGAATATGAAAACTGAAACTGAAAACTGAAAGTGTTTTTCACTGAAAAAAAACAAAAAACAGACAGCATGTTTTCAGGTAAAGCGATCGGTGAACTGGGTAAATAATTAATGCTGGAAAATAGATTTTGGAACAGCAGTGGGGTTTACAGCGGGAGAGATGATTGCCTCTTTTCAGCACTGCACGTGAGAGGTCACAACACAACATGGCTCACTTCACAGCAATCAGTATGGGGACAGTGTTGCCGACTCTGCAATGATGGTCAGTAATGTTATGTAAATATGGAGGGAAACCATTATGCTCCCAGATCGGAGGGAAGTCAGCCGATTTGAGCTGTCTAATGAGTGCGAGTGTGCGCATGCGAAGCGCGCGTTAACCACTGAGACTGATGTAGGATGACAGTTGAGATTAAGCAAGAGGCAGTCATTGACATTTGTTTTCCTATCCATTCACAGCTGGCAGTTTTCTGTTACTTTATGGTCGTGATATCGACTGCATTACCTAGTGGTTATGATGCTGCCAGAAACCGCTTTTCCCTTGTGATTATCATGATGTACAACGCAAAAGGTGCCAGTTTTACTTTTGGGTGGGAAAGACAATCACATTTTTATGTGACTCCAAAGGACACATCCTCATTAACATGTGTGAATAACATTCAGACACCTAATCTCTGCACTTTGCACCTTCGAAGTCGGATTGGAAACAACTGGTAATTTAAACGCTGCTTTTGTTGGCCATAGAGATCATTTCAATTGAGTAGAAGAGGAGGGAATGTGTGTCAATGGAAAGAGAATAACAGGTACTTCATGAAAGATAAGCTTTCTCCCACAAATTATAATAGCAAGAGAGTTGGAAGGCTACTCCATGATGGTGAAGTCAGGACCGAGAATTTCACCAGGTTGGTTCGGGTACAAAGGGGGTAAACAGCTTGAACCGGCACAACAGAAAGCTCGCCTGTAGACCAAGTCCAGTAAGAAGTAACTTTTTGAATGTACTTAGACTAGGGCTGTCAATATAATGGTGATTAATCCCATTGTTGTCCATAGTTAATCGTGATTCATCTCAAATTAATCGCACATTTTTTATCTGTCCAAAATGTACCTTAAAGTGGCAGTAGGCAGTATATTTTTGGCATCATTAGGCAAACATTCCATAATAACCTTTCAGCATATTGTAATTGAAGTGTTTTGAGGGATAACTAGACTTCTGCAACTCATCATGGCTCTGTTTTCAGACTTTAAAAAATGATGTGACGGGAGACTTTGACCAATCACAGGTCATTTCATTGAGAAAGCGCTCCTATTGGCTGTGCTCCGGTCATGTCACCGGAACTTGGCATTCCTTTACCAGATTTCACAATGGAGGCGGCGTCACAAACAAAAGTTTGGGGCATTATTTAACCTCCTTTGCGACAAGCTAGTATGACATGGTTGGTACCAATGGATTCCTTAGGTTTTTTAGTTCCATATGATGCCAGTATCTTCACTCTAGCTTTACAACTGAGCCTGCTACGATTTGTAATAATTAAGATAAAAGGGAAGTGAGACCGGAGAGCAGTGGGATGTTAAGACAATACTAGTTGCGGCATTATGGATGAGATATGTGATCAGAGGAAGCCTTCCAAGTAGCTGGCCAGGGAGGAGATGTTGTGGTTCAGAAAGGAGAAGCTTACAAAAAAAGAAGACGGGAATGTAGGATAATACTCGCCTTGTGTTTTGTCATTCAAAGGGACAGGCCGATAATTGGACTGGAGTAAAATGCAGAGAAACGGCCGGGTAAGAGAGAGTGAAGCACGATGAGGGAGCTAGACAGTCTATGAGGCTACTTTATATGTTGGTTCATTTTCTATTAACGGAGATGGATCATCCCCAGGTCAAACTTCAATTTGTTAGATGGCGATAGTGAGCCCCAATCAATCCACTAAAATGTTGTGAGTGGTTTCATTTTAGGAACAATGGATCTGGGGAGGAGGAGACGGATGGGGCGGGGGGGGGCACAGTGATGGAGATTAATGTTAAAGTGGACTAATGGACTGTCTGTCTAAGCACTCACCATGGACAAACTCTGTAATCAGGAAGCGGCTCGGGTTTGCAGGGAGGCAGCAGGCTGCAATGGGGTTGCACATAGAATTTATTAGAGTGTGTCTTGGCAAAACGCCTCATTTCCCAAAGCCTCCCAGTCCTGTGATCTGCATTTTAATTGTTACTGCATTTACATCCTAATCTGCAATAGCACAGCTCTTTGATTGAGACATTATGACCTTGATGATGCCCCTCTTTTTCTTCTTTTCCTTCATCCTTTGCCACTGCTCTCCATCACATTTATCTTTCTATTCCCTCTCTGTGGTCATTCTCTGTTTTCCAACTTCTTCAGCTCTCAGTTTACTCTCCCGTACTTCACTTCCCATTCCATCAGTGACTGGGCCTGATGTATACACTCGTGTGAAACTGTAAGCTTGACATATGGAAAGGTCAAGAACTAGAGCTGATATTGCACTCGATTCCACTGTTAAGCCATTAAATAGGCGTTATCGGCTATAAGCACCATAGATGTGGGCCAGTGGGGGCCTGCTACGCCTACTACGTTGTAAAAACTTGTAAAGAAACTTAAAAGCAACACGTTCCAAAACTGAATGAAACGTTATGTTTTGAACACAAACAGAAAGGCCTCTTCAGGTTTAGGCCACAAAACTACAACTTCTTTAGGTTTAGGAATCAAAAGCAGGGGAAAACGTGTTTTGGCTTAAAATAACTACGTTTTAAAAGTGAAAGTAAAATTGAATGCTTGTGAACACAAAATCAACTATATGTTGTTGGTTTCACTCGGGATGCAAACCCCAGCCTCATGAGTGAAAACCTTGGGTTTTGTGTCCCATCCATTGCCCCCGACCTCCACCTCATATGGAGTATCATGCTGTCTATACTACAGCGTCTGACTTTCGCATCAGCTCCTGTGATACTACGGTCGCTGTTGTATTCTTTTATACTTTCTTTCAGTGATCTACCTTGTGAATAGATGATAAAACCTACTGGTGGGTTTAGTAGGCCCCTATTGACCCACATCTATGGTCTTATAGTGACTGTTGTCAGGCTGTTAAACGTTATCAGTCTAATTGGCTGGATATTACAAGTCTACCTGAGGCAAGCACAGGGGCTTGTGCATTATACTATATTACATATATCACACCTCCAACCTGTAACTTTACGCAATTGCTGAGTTTAATTTTACCCTCTTTTTTTTCTTTTTCATTTTTGTAAAAACGTGCCATTGTGTTTCAGCCTTATTTGACTGAGAAAAAGAAATATGAATGCATCACGTACATTATATGTGAAATGGCACTGACACTACTGCTTTGTAGCTAATGTTTCTCATTCTTTGGTAAAGCATAACTGAAAGCAGAATGTGATATTCTTACATATTTAAATATACGATAAGCTGCTTTTGAAACATGGAAATGCAAATTGCCGACTTAAGTACCTGGCTTTTAAACTTTTTCTTTATATGCTTTCATCATGGGCTTACTTGAAGCAATAAACTTCAATCAGAACCCTGCATATCTGTATCGAATATGTTTTACACAGCCTGGACACCCTGCAGTTGAAGTAATTACAATAATATTTACACTACAAAGACGAAGGAGGACAGCTGTGTAATACATATCATTCATGTAAAGGCAAATATGCCCGATGGCAAGTGAATTGCATGACTTCAGCATTGCAGAATTGAACTAGCTCAATTAAAATTACAGTAGTGTTTAATTTAGATGGTGGAACCATAATCTTTGGGCAAAACTGACATTTGGGGAAAGACTTTTCTGAGGAAAACAGATATTACAAAGGAAGAAGAGTGTTCCATGTCACATTATCTCACATCATCATCCTATCTGGTCTAATCTCTCTGTGTGTCACGTTGCCATGGGGATCATAGCCGAACTCTCTGGGTCTCCTGTCAGGTAATGGAAACGTCTGTGGCACAAGCACGATGCGAGCGTGTTCTAAATGCAAAACAACGTCTCAGTGTCCAGCCGTCAAGCCGATGGAGGCTCAGAAAAAGTGGCTGGCAAGCATCCACAAACTGACAGAGCGAATCAAAGCGGACCTCCTGACGGCCCTGAAAGTGACATTTTGATTTGATCACATGCAGAGTCGAACTGCTTTGGATGTGAGCACATGGTCACACGACTGTAAATGAGAAACCTCAAATGGCCCACTTTAGGATGAGGGCCAGCGATGTCTGCCATGGAATTAGAATGGATATGAACGCAATTAGCAGGTTAGGTTATTTGTTTACTCTAAATTGCTCGTAGGTGTGAATGTGAGCGTGAATGGTTGACTGCCTCTATGGTCCTCTTCAGACCTGGCATTAACATGCATCTTGGGTGATCCCATTACAAGTGGACAGCTCTAAGTGTCTGTTCACACCTGGCCTGAATGCGTCTCCACATGCATCTCGAGTGACCACTTGTGATCCAATCTCACTTCCCCGCTCTATATGCAAATAAACATAGTAAACAAATGACTAATACAGCAGACACTGCGAGGTGATATTAAATTAATTTCAGTAATATCCTACATATTCGTGAATTCGGGTACATTTTATTAACATCAAAATATGAGGCTATGCCGATGGTGCCCACAGGGACCTCTGTGCCGCTCACACTGCCGCATTTACCAGGCGGCGTATAGAGTTTCAGATCCGGGGATGAGATCGAGCAGGCGGACGGGTGTCAGCTCTGTGCAGAGCACCAGAACAAAAACAAGACACATCACATTTTACAGTATGATAATAATGCACTTCCTGTGCCTAGTCTGATTTTAATATGTTGCTAAGGCAAGATTTGTACACAGCACAAGTGCAGTGGGTGTGTCGAAGAAATATTCCTTTTTTTCATAGGAAATGATGGTGATGGAGCTTGTGACAGATTGTCGATAATAAAACAAATGGTAATTATGGTAAAGGAAGTAGGAGAAAATGTCTGACACACTTATCAATGGCTCTTAATTTGATGAATTGATTATGGCAGGATGCATCTCAAGCTATTCTGAGTCAGTGTGCCGTACTATTGTGTAATCTAGATATTCAGATTTCAATTTCATTTTTGTAAAGAGAAATGAGCCAAGACTTTATCTTGAGTTGAAGTTGAGAGTTGTTTGATTTTAATAAGAGTTACCCGTGGACGTATATCCCTTGGCTAGTGATATGGAATAATAATTAATACTACAATAATACCGTTATTTTAATTGGAAAGCTCATGAAAGTTGTAACAAAATCATTCAAGAAATACATGTTAACTACCGTACTGCCCCTTTGAGGGAGAGTCTGTGTTTGCACATTTTGTCCTTTGTTCTGGCCTGAGAAAAATAAACTTTCTTTTGTTTTTTGCCGCCATTAGGTGGTGCTGATTCTTTTTAATACAGGCTTTATTGCTTGACCTTTAAACCCTGTATGTGGACATCTTTGTTTTCCTTGCACTCCTGGGTAGAAAGCACATTGTGGAACTGTTTGGTCAAAGCATCTACATCCATCTTCTTTTGGAATCACTTTTAGAAGTATTGTCTGTAAGTACAGATTTTATTAGATGCCCAAGTTTTGTGTCAATGTTTCTATTTTGTGATGATGGCTAGGTTAGGCCATGTTTTTATGTGTTACGCACTATTCATTGTTCACCATGTAACCCGTCCTGTCTTTCAGCTAGCTACAGTATATTGGTAGCCAGACATATCAGATAGGCTTTATGAGGCATACAATAGACATGATAGATATTAATGAGGCTTATGTTACTCATTGTTTCCTTTAATTTCTTTCTTCATTTCAGTTTTACTCCATTCTCATACTGTCAATACTAAACGGTGGTGCGCAATGCAACAGAACAGAATTTACTGTATAATCTGAATTTACTTCTCGGTTCGTCTTTGTTAACTTCACACTACCAAACCAATAGACACATTTTAGACTAAAGGCCACACAAGCCCTTTATTTTGTCCTTTCTGCTTTATTGAAGCTGTAGATGAGATTGACCGTGCCACTGGATTCAAAGCGGAAAAGTGTGCCATGCCCTCATTTAGGTGGTGCTAATTCACACTTCAGTGGCCATCATCAAGGTGTCAGCGGTGGCATGCATGAGCACGCACACATACACACATTGTCCATCACTTTCTAGCACCCGGCGCCTTGCGGCTGTCTGTGGCCTGGTCTTAATCACTCTCTCCTGGGGTGGAGATAGGTCACTTTAATCTCAGTGATAAGTCACGCTGACCTTTCACATCTCTGATGCAGACCTCTACATGACCTTTCATGACGAGTGCAGGATGTGTCTCTCACTAGGCAGCCATTTCTGGCAAGTATGAGCAAGAGCAGGTCACACCAGGAGTACGACATGATGGAATTTGACCTCTAAACTCTAGCAAGTACAGATGGAATGCAACCATCGCAGTAAGGCCAGATTCCCCTGACTTTCTGACTTCATCTCTGGCTCGGTATTCAATTTACAGTGATATACAGCTCAGAAAAACAGCTAACTCCCACATTTCAGAAGCTGATATGAAGATTAAATGATCTTCAAAATAGTTGTGCACTCTCACTTTGCATTGTAATTTGTCACTTCAAACAGCAGTGCAATAAGGACTGCCCCAAATGAATTGCATTTTTTCCCCCGGCCCACTCCACTCCACTTTGAGAAGCTCAGTGCACTATTCAATAAAGATTACAAACCTTGACTACCTCAACCGTTACAAATTTTAATTGATTTTAATTTTCACACATATAACTGCTGGGCATGCACGCCGAAGCACAGGAGACTCAGGAGTGTCATACCTTATTACCTTGAACAAGACATGCATATGGATGAAAGAGCCTTGCTGAGCTACGTAATATAAAAGTGAAAGGAGCCGTGCGAAGACCGAGACGTGGGGATCTGACAATGACACGCAGCTAGTAATGGGTAAGAGAAGCGTTAGAAAAGTAATTTCCGCAAATCTCCTTGTCCCTGTGACTACTCGTCTCGTTTATGGCCAATGATGCCGTTTACCTTTCCTCAACTGATATGAACAATGCTGCGTTTCTGGGATGTCTGTCGTTGATTGACTCTGACAAGGAGCTGTTATAGTAGTGAGCAATGATAAGAAGACAAACACAACAGGAGAAAATGGAGAAGAGCTCCACACTTGACTCATTGCATTTTTTCCTTAAAGCAGCAGTGGGTAGAATTGGACCTAATATGATTAAAAAAAGTTATTTTTATAAAACGGTCACTATATCCTGACAGTAGTGCATGAGACAGGTAATCTGAAAAAAACTCATATGCCTCTGTGTCGTCCGGTGTTCTCCGGTTCTCCTAATGTCATCTGTTTAGCTGTAAAAAGAGAAAGTTTGTGACCCGGCAGCCATGTTGAGATCAGTTGAGGAAATACCAAGCACCGCCCACCAGCTGGACCAAACTTTCTCATTTAACAGCTTAATAGAACACTACAAGAGGTTTCTGAAAACATTTCAGGTGAGAAATAGGCATTGCAGTAATAGAATATTGATTCATATTTGATCAGCGCGGCCTAGTTTGACCGTTTGATCGGAGTTTGCGAGTGATTGACAGCTGCCTCGTCAAGGGCTAGATTTTTTTAAAAGCCTGAAAACAGAGCCATGAGGATGTGCAGAAGTCTAGTTTTCTCCCAGAACACTTTAATTGCAATATGCTGAAAGGTTATCATGGAACTTTTGCCCAATTATGCCAAAAATATTCTGCCCACTGCAGGTTTAAATCTGATTGTGTTGTATATTTGCAGGCCACAAACACATGAACACAAAACAAACCAAAGTGTTGAGATAGATGAACTGAAAATCTAGAGGAAGAAAATATTCAAGATGAAAACAGCTATGATATACAGCAGGAGGAGTTATTTGCCTTTTACCTTTTACAACCCGTGCACATAAGACTGACAAACAAATGGCTTCAGGAAAGAGCTGGGACATCTACACTCGCAGGGTGCAAGCTGAAAATGTCGACATCTGCCAGCCAGCCTCATGTCTGCCTGTCTCCTTTACTCAGGGAGAGGTATTATTTATGAATGCCAGACTTGTTTATGCACTGCAAAATAACACCCTGAGTGGGTCAAAATGAAACCAGCGTAGGAGACTGTGATGGGAACCGTATTATTGTCATTACATCTGCTGAAGCCTGAGCTGTAGCTGGCAAAGAAAGTAATGTGAAGTAAGACACTGTCAGCAATTCACATTGAACTGCTTCAACATGCTGTTCTTTGACTCATAGTAGCTATATGACTACAGAATTGTGGCTATTAGAGCTTTGAGTTCTTACATAAATGCCAATAAAATTCTATTACTTTATTGATTTCTGGGAAACCACTCTCCCCTTGTGTTCTCACCTTTCCAGGGAGCCCAGGCCAGGGTGAGCTGCATCTTGTATAGCCACACCTCCATATTAAATGATCCATGTCTGCAGAAATTCTTTTCAGAAAATGTGCGATAATGAGATACTGCCGAGCCAAAGGCAGAATACTGACAGGCTGCGAGTTTGAAATAGGATTCTTTCAATCGCCCCTGGAAATGGCAGCTATGGTTGGTTTATTTTTCCAGATAAATACGCTCCCACAATACAAAGAAATACGCGCTGGCGCCAACGCTTGTATTTGCACTTTCATGAATAATGGCTTTAATCCTCTCCATCTCACTGGCACTCCAATTAAATTTTATTTAAATGCTGTGACATTTGACACTCGCCTTTTGAAATCCCTTGCTTAAAATGTTAATCCTGACTTTTTTTTCCTGCTGGCAGAGACTGAAGTATTTCGACTCCTGTTTCTATTTATTCTGAGCTCTGACAAGGCCCATTTTATGGCGGTCAACACATTCAATTATGTTGTTTCTGTCATTGTAAGGGGTTCAAATTTTTTCAGGGTTTTCTCGGGCATCTAGTACATCTTTCTCTCTTAAACAACCGGATTGATTTGTGCCAACAAATTGCCTCCTGCAGCCAGTGGCCAATCTGTGGTAAAACTGAAGCCAATCAGAGTGATTTCTCTCACCGACGGGCGTCGCCGCCAAGTCAACATGCTCAATCGTCCGAAACACCTCCGAGACGGGCATTGTCCTACGTATATTTTCGTTGTGAAAATATCCGTATATTGGAACGATCAGATGAGATGAAGATGAAAAATGAGAAGAGTCTTCTGTTTCGGTATGTCCCGCACCGTCGGCTCTAGTCTGCCCGTGGTTTCAGCAAATTGAATCGGCGGCGGCGCCCGTCTGTGAGAGAAATCAATCTGATTGTCTGCTCAGCTTAAACGAATCAGTGCCCAAGAAGAGAAACGGAAGTGAGGAAAGCAAGCCAACGAGTAAAGTCAAGGGGAAAAACACAGAAGGCTCTTCTCATATTTCATCTTCATCTCATCTGATCATTCCAATACACGGATATTTTCACAACAACAAGGCCATCTGGAATGAAGCTAAGTGGTGAGTGAGATGTCGGCTGTAGTCTTTGCGGTGTGTTCGAGTGCAACTTGTCAACCAAAACAAAGGTATCGTGAGGCGACGCAACAGGCGGCCTTCATTGCCGCTACTTCTCTTATGTCGGGTTGGTGTGTCCGGGGCTTACGTTTAACACCTACTGTAGAAAGACATGTTGAACATTTCTCATGAATTACACGATTCTAAAAACAAAGCCACTAAAACGTATTTCACAGTCTTGGAGTTCACGCTCTGTACAGTTTGTACAAGTCAAACATGTAATACAAGTCATTAAAACATAGAAATAACCAGAAATCTGATATTTACTAAAGGTATGAGGTCCATATGGTGGCCCAATCTGGGGATGGCATTGCTGTCTATTCAGCCACACACACTCTTGCACTCACAGATGAGCATCTAATTCAGAATGGAGTATTTTCCCAGTACAGCAAAGCTTCCATTACTGCCAGAGCGGGCGTCTTGATTATTCAGTCTATCACAGCGGCACAGCGTGGTACCTCTCGCCAATGCTCCTAATGGGCCACTTATTATCACGCAGTATTCTAGCACCAGTTCAACTGGCCTGCAAAGATTATTGCTGTGCTTTGTTGCACAGAATGACAATAAAATCTGCCTTTTTTTTCTTGCGCTGTTGTTTTTTCCTTTTGATAAATGGGCAGTTATGAAACAGGACACGGTGCAGAGGTCAACAGTAACACTTGCCTTTTTTTCCCAGTGAATTTGTCTGCTGGACAAGGGAACATTTTCCTTTGCCCAAAATGTCAAGTCAATTTTCAGTCGCATTTTAAGTTGAATTTGAAAAAAAACATTTAACAGATCTTTGACACTGTATTCTACCAGTCACTCTTTTCAATTATGTCCATGTTTGCTATTTGGTTTTGCATATTTGATTAACTGATTATGCAATCCTTTTCTGCATTTTTAGATGTCAGAGCTTAACACTGAGCTACTTCAGCCTGTGCCAGATCTTGCACTGCGTGGGTCTGTCGCATTAATAAATGTCACAGTGTATGCATATGTAATTATTGACATATTTCTTTGCAGAGATAGCTGGCTTGATAAAATCCATTACGTCAGTGCTGCCAAATTTTAAAATGCAGCCTTTACTGGATATACCCGAAACTCTTGGTGTGAGAGTGAGACAATTTGAGTTTTGTAAAACCAGATGACCTTGATGGTGTCCTGAAGAAGATTTATTCAAGGAAGGTTCTTGCTAATTTCAGAATTAAGTTGTATCAGCAGTGCTTGTCGGATATCTACCCTTACCCGCCACACACACACACACACACACACACACCTTTCTGACATTGGCTTATGGGTGACTGTGTCTGACCATTTCTGTAACTTTCGGAAACCAGCCCATTTGCATGAAAAGGTTTATGAATGACACGATAATGTGCAAGGCATTCAACGTGCAATAAGAACGCCATTCTTGCGTTAGGTGTATCATTTGTATGTCATTTAGTCTGTAGACTGCAATGTAGATGCATCCGTGTAAATGTGCTATAGTCAGAGCTAGTGACAGAATAAAAAGAGAGAAAGAACGCTTATGGTGTGCGGGAGGAAAACCTAACTTAGTGGTTTTGTTGCCCAAACCTAACTGGGGACATTACTGTAGTTTTGTGGTCGTGTCTAGAAGGGAACCCGCAAATTGTGAAATCTGTTCTGAGATCTGCAAAAACGTAACTAACCCTAAACTTAACTATTCAAGGTCAATGCCTAACCTTAACAATCTCATGAGAGTTTCCCCAGTTTGCTGGTTCCCGTCTAGACACTACCTAGTTTTAACACTTGAAATGCCTAAAATGCGTTGTTAAGACACGTGGGATGTCCTTATAATGTCGTGCCATTTATACGCCTTCCCATAGACCAGGTTGCCGAAACAGACAATCCAACATTCACACCCACTTCACGTCATGGTGGCCAGCTGTGCGTAGAAAGGAGCCAGGGTTTGAAACTTCTCTCTCTAGCTCTCGTGTAAGAGATAATTAAAATGTAAATATTACATATTTGTTTCAGCTCAGTGGGATTTTTTGGTTCGTGCCATGACTTTCAACCTCTCTATAGCATCAGTGCTACCTCATGAAGAAGTGAGATTACAGTCCTGCGACATAATTCAGAGTCCAGTTTTAAATTCTTGTTAACATGCCACTGAATCATGCCAGAGGAGTCCAGTTTCTTTAAAAAAACACATTATTCATCTCCATATGGTGTGTCAGTTTGGCCCTAGCAGTTGACCACAGGACCAGGGCTCCGTGGCTCGGCCCCCCTCAGTCTGTGCATATGGCCTCCTTGGCTCCTCTGGGCTCAGATGATACACTAGCCACTGATGCCATCCTGCTCGCTGCCAGGTAACACCCACCCACAGACACAACATTACTGAGGCCTGTGATAGCATGGAAACTGTGCTTGTTTTTGAGCAGTTTTGGCTCACGCAGTTTCTGTCATGTTTTCGTTTATTTGCCTCAGGCGTCAGCCCCGCAGCAGGTTGTGCAGTTGGTGTGAAACAGCGTATGACGGAGACGAAACTGTATGAGGCGCCGTGTGACAGCAACATAAGCATCTGTGTTCTTTTCAGGTCAAGTCATTCCGCTTTTGAGCTAAAGAAATAACATTTACTACCTGTGCTATTTTCAACTTTTGCCACATTATTCCTTCAATTATTTACCAAGCGTGAATAAAATTCCTCTACTGGCTTTGAAGTCAGTCTCACACATGAGTCATACTGCACTTGACTTAAATGGACTGTATTGTGTAACTCCGTGAGTCAGTCGAGCTCTAAAAATAATATTTTTCCATCAACAACGGGAAAAATAAAGTGTTCTAATGTTTACGTTTCATACAGAGATTTATATGGTATAGATAAGTGGTTCCAAACCTGGTGTTTCTAGTACCCAACTAGGGGTCGCCAAAGCCTCAGGGGGGGGGTTGCAAGGCCTTCTTTTGAATATACAATTAGCCTAAAATATGTCACTTAGTCAGGGGTCATCAGTTTACTCAATGACAGAAAAGGAGTACCTTACGGAAAAAGGTTGGGGACCACTGGTATGGAGCATCTGGTAAAAATAGGATAAACGTACAAAAACAAAATACTAGATTGCGTGAATGCATAATGATGTTGATGGTACCCAAACTCTGCAGGGAATCTGCAAGCTCCAATCATGCTAATTTGAATATTTACACAGCATGTATAAGAGGAATGGGTCAATACAGCTGTGGAAACGTGCTGCAGTATGCAGTAAGTATCGTATATCCAGAGAAGAATCTAAGGTAAAAGTAGCACAGCTATCCATAAAATCAGGGCATGCTGTGAGATGAAGCCTCAAGCTGTTCTCCTCGTGTCAGTCATTGTTTCTAATTAGTGCACATTTAGACGATGTCCTGACATACCTTGGCTGAGCCCATGCTGTGGCATTTGATTACAAACACCCAGTGTTGATTGTGATGATAAAAAGAGACTTGACCCATCAGTGCCCTTCTCTCAACCGAGCTCGCTCGCACCTTGCCAGACTTTCTGCGGCTGTTTTGTGGAGGTAATGAGGAGGCTTCACCAGAGGCAATTAGTGAGTCTATAATAATGTCTCTGCCACTGCTAAATCGTCGGATGCTTCTAATTCAGTTAATTAGTGTAAACTTGAATGAGTAATACACAATTAACTCTTGAGCAGGATCAATAGAGCCAATGTGTTATCAATATGATTAGCTCTTAACCTTTCGGTTTAAAGGGTGGGAAGGCTGAGGAAAGGATCAATGGGAGCACATGGGTGAGTTTTATGTTGTTTAGACTGTAATACAGGAAGTGCAGCAGTTTCTTTCAGTTTATTTTGAAAGACTAACAAGTGCCCTAATGCCCTTTTGAGTTTGGCAACAACCACAGTGTTGAGCAGTTTTTACTTTAGGTGATTTGAACTTAATGTATACTGTCACCCAGCATATAAACAGCATCTTCATATTGTGTTTTTAAGCAATATATTCACATACAAGGGTTTGTATGTGCGTTTTCCTACAAATGTTCACCACTCCAGTCTTTTCAAAATAAAGTTCTGTCTTCACAGGAAACAACTTTGTTGGATTTAGGCAAGAAAACTACTTGGTTATGTTTAGGAAAGATCGCAGTTAAGTTACGCCACACTAGGTGTGGTTACGCAACACCAGAAGTGGCGTAACTTAAGTATGGAAGTTACGTTGACAAAAACAATTTAGTTACATTTAGGAAAAAATTGTGGTTTGGGTTAAAATAACTACGGAAGTGACGCAACTTAAGTACGGAAGTTATGTGACAAATAAATCAACATTAACTTCTGGTTTCACGCGGGACAAACATCGGTCTCCTGGGCGAAAGTGGGGTGTTTTTTGACCCACCCCGAACTCCTCTCTACGCAGCATTCGCCACTGTTTATACTTCCTCGTTGGAATACATACACACTGATTTTGTGGGATATATAGGAATTACAGTGCATTACTTTTCGTAGGTATATCCATGAACAGTGTATGAGAACAGCCTGTTTTAAGCTTTTGTTCCGATCTAATTGCTGTTGTTGCCCCAGAGCGTATCCCATCCTTTGCCACGAAGACATAAAAGCTCAATATTACTTTAACAACATTACTCGATATACATAAATGAATGAAACAATGTAATTCTCTGAAGTTCTTCTCCAAATGAGGTTTGCATTTCAGTACTATCAAGAGAGTGATCAGAGAATCTAAAAATGAAACTGAATGAGATCATCACAGTTTGTTTTTCTTTCTCAGTCTAATCATATGTATTCATTAAAAGAAAGTACACAGCATACTGTATGCACACACATGCAAACACACACAGAAACAAATGTATTGGTTTCTCCATCTGGAGCAGTCTTCAGTCAATCTGTGCATGTGTCCACTTTCACTTGACATAGACAAATACTCATGCATATACTGTACAGATTTAAGATATTTTTTCCACTGACTAAAATGAAAGAAATTACTTAGATGTGACTGAAGAACAGTGAAGTTCAACATGCAGGGCTGGCTTAAGTCATAGGCCATATAGGCGGTCTCCTAGGGCGCTACCTTCTGGGGGGCGCTGGTCGCCATCTAAAAAAAAAAAAAGGAAAATCCTGGTGGGCACCCTTCCTCATTTTCTGCATTGATTCCTGGGTTTAAGGACTCATTTCTGGGTTTTAAAACTCTGGGTTTTTGGAGTGCTGAGATCGATTTCCGGGTCACAAGCCGGATGATAGAGGAGACGTGGATGCACAAAATCAAGAAATGAGACAAGCCCAGAGTCTCGCCTACTTGTGTGTGTGTGTAGAATTTGGCAGAAATGAATTCTGGTCACGTCCGGTAGTGGCTGCAGTTCAAAGAGATGTAACTGGCTTCGCTTGCTGTGCATGTCTCACTTCTTGCTCCACCTGTTCCTTTGCCCTAACAACACATCACTACGTTGGCACAGGATCCACACACACAAACATGCACTTACATACACACAAGCACACAGTGATACACGTGTGCACAAGCGAACACCTCCATATGCTCACATAGACTCTACTGTATATATACACACACGAACACACTCCCAGTCACACGCGCACAAAGTTCCCCTTCCCAACCTCCAACAGCTGCGACAACAGGAGGTTAGACGAGTAAAATAAATTAACAACATCTGCGGACTGCAGATTAATGGGAGAAATCATCTGTAAATTAGGCATGGAGCTTATTCATCTGCTCATCCATGCATTGAGAGAGAAAGAGAGAGAGAGAGGTAATTGTATTTTGTCACTTTGGCAACATTTTCTTGAAACTTTCATGCCAATAAAGCCCCATTGAGAGGGACGCAAAGTCACACCATGTAACAAGGCAGCCAGCTCATCTTCTGGAATATTTTGTGTGTGATTCAGTAATTTTGCAGATGCATTTTTAATGGTTTTAATATTTAATACATTTGTTTTCCCATGAAGTGGATATTTTCTCTCAGAGCTGTTTAAATTGACTTGGTTATGAATTAAATATCCTTCACTGTGGCTAATGTACTTTGTCAATGTGCAAGAAAATATATTTTTTTATCTCATTCAAAGTATTCTGAATACACACAGTGGATGCACAGTGTGATCCAATTTTCTTGAGGATATGCTAAAATGGACAGCAAGATATTGATATTTAACTTCAGCAGAACATGTTTTACATCCGTTAAGATATTCAGAAGCTGTCAACCTCCAACACCAGCTACCCTGAGGATGTACATTCATTTCCATAATTTCCTCAGGCTTTAAATGTCAATAACCGCAAACAGACATATTTTTGAAAAGTATTTTCTTGGGGCACACTAATATTTATACTGGCCTGTTTATGTTTTACTCATTTTATCACATGTAAGTTTGAGCATGATCAAGTAAACTTACAAACTTTTAGTCTAGCTTATCAATGACACATAGGCTCTGACCATAGACTGTTTAAAGATGGACGACATTACAGCTCCCCAAAAGTGAAGCCAAAACATGTTGATCACCTCCTAGTGTTTGGAAAACACATCAGAAAACTACTCAACTCAACAACACTTTAGGACATGAACACCGGTCTCCTGGTTGAAACCTTGTGTTCATTGGACCCATCCACCTCCCCTCCCACCCGCCATAGGCAGGCTTTTTCTCACTTTCTAGTCTACATCACGAGCTCTGAGCGTAACATTAATATGCTACGCTAATCCGTGTTAATACACGGATTAGTTTACATTGCAGTCAGTACAAACTGCATGGCGTACAAATGGCACGCCAAAAGCAAGAAAAACGTTGTTATCGCATGTCAAATGACTTACAAATTGCCATGCCACTCATTCACCATTTGGTGAGGCCGGGCTGCAAAGTCACACACCTCGTTGACCTGTTTCCTCAAGTACCTACGTACAGTACTTACTTGTAGTTGAAGTTGAGGTACTCGTACCCAGGTGCTATGGCCGACTCCCTGTCGAAGTTTCCCCACAACGCTTTCACTATAGCAGACGAGCTACAAGCACTACAATCCTTACATATCAAACATGCTTTTTATAATAAATCGTCAAACACATCTTGTTGATAGTGTGGTCTTTGCTAGTGAATTTCAATTTTATGCTGCTGAACTACATTTCAGAGGGAAATATTGTGCTTTCTGTAGACACAAAAAAATCTGATCAACTTCTAAAATATTGGAAGGAAAAATTTAGACTGAACTTCCCAACTGTACATTGGCTAATTATCTGATTAGCCAATGAAAAAAGTTGAAAAAAGTTGATGACCATATGCAATTAAAATTTTATCAATGAAATCTTTTATGTTCATGACCAATAAAAAGGACTTTTAGAGGTGTATTTTTATAGTGTGGTATTGCAACTTTTACAGAAGTTTACTGTTCTTTATCCACAAAGCTTTCTACAACTAATGGAAAAGGCTGCACCTGAACTTGTGCTACAGTGTGTAACTAACACACTTTAGCACTCAGACTTTAATTCACTCAGGCTGTTCCCTCTTTATGCTTTAGAGGCACACCCCCTGCCATTACACAGACATGACAACTGAGACTCATAATATAACTGGAGCAAGCTGCCACTCATGAAAGGAGCTGGAATAGCAGGCAAGAACTGAGAGATGTCACCTCCTCAAATATCACATCTGGAACAAAATTCTTCAAATGGAGTATCACACTGAGTAATGCACCTTAAGTAGATAAAATATTTGAAATCAGCCTAAAATCCATCCATCCCAGAATCACTTCTGAACCCTAAAATGCTCTGAGTAGAGCACCTCTTTTCTGCTGATAACAAGCCAAGCTTTTTGGCGTTGTGGCTGGTCCCTGTTTCACCTTCTCTAGCTGTCCGGTGAGGCCTCAGTCAAGTAAGAAATGAAAGAGTTTGTCCATCTGGGGATGCTGCTTTGAAGTCGGGGGGGACATGTACGCCAAACCCCCCTGAATGTGGGTCATGTTCAAAGTAAAATGTAGCACCACAGGCAGTAGATAGCATCTGTATGTGTTGTGTAAGAATAATAAGATCAATCACTCAAACCTGACAAACTAATAAAGAGTCATGATAAAACTAAGGGAGACTAATGCAGACAAAAAGACTAAACCAATCAATCACTTTACAAACATAGTTTTAAGCCCAACCATGTATTTCTTTGGCGTGACGCCAAGGGGCATGGCAAAACAGCGCTAGATGACAAGTTTGGATGAGAACGTGTTGGAAATCCCGTAGCTGCTCTACAGTGTGTTGAGTATTAATGATTGATGAACGTGAACTAAACTCCGAGAGAAAGTTGTAACAGGAAACCGAAAAGGAAACGGAGCTGTGTTGTTTCTCTTTTGATTAAAAGTTGCTGGGCAAAGAAGCAAAGATCATCTTCCATGAAGAGACAGTAATTGCTTCAATGTTTAAGGTCAAGAATACTGACCAAATAGTGGAAGATAAAATGAGTTACTTTCAGGACAGAGAAAAAGATTGGACTCTGTTCGAGTCTAACTTTTATTTCAGCACATAAGTACTGTCAGGCCAGTTTCAGTTTGTTAGCAAAAAATAACCTCTCTATGCAATCATACCTTTATTTGAATTATAATAAGTACAGCTGGATGTTGATGGATACGTTTTTCAAGAGACAAAGAACATGATCAGTATGCCAGCCTATTTCTTTGTCTTTCATAATATTTACATCACCACATTAATATTCTGTACATGGGTCTGACAAATACTGTAGAACCCAGGAGAAGTTTGTTCTAAAAAGTAGAGGCCTGAAAAATCATATTAAAACTGGAATGAAATGTTTAAAACTTCTATTAAACTCGTAATGTACCGTACTGGGTGTAAAAGTATGTATCATCTCCCACTCAAAGTTGCTGTAAACTCTTCCAACTTCTAATGACAGCCTTTCACACCCACAGTCCTACTTGTGCTCAATAAAAAAAAAACTGACAAGCAATGGGATGTGTAATGGAACAGTGCAGTGACTCAGCCTCTATATTAAACTTTCACCATAAAGAAGTGAAATCTGCGATGCAAATCTGACATATTAGCAAAGACCCTTGGAAACTGTTATATTAGGAAATCCAGTAGCATATGTCTGCAAATCCATCAGTCCATTTGTAAAACTTGATTGAGGTCTCACTGTCATGGAGTAATGCATATCCAAATGCAGCCATTTGTCCAGTTTTATTGATTCAGCTGCGGCACGTAGAGTCTTTATTGGTTGGCACATTATTTCCCCCCTGGCTTAGACTGTGAAAATGAGCTACAAGCTTAGCGGTGGCCTGTGGCCAGCCACCACCTTCATGAGGAATGGGCAAGTAGCAAGGGGCCAAGCCATTACCATAGCATAAATTGACTTTGCTTGACAAAATAATATTAAATTGGACACTTTTTTTTCAGCCAAATGAAAATGTTGCCAATAAGAGTTTGAATGGAATGGAAGAATTAATGATCACACAGTTATCTTGTATACTAAGAATAATCTGGGTTCATGTAACAAGCCTTTAATGGCAATATTTTATTTATAACATGCATCCTCCACAGCGGGTCACCTCCCATCGACTGTGGCAATACATGGCCAATTATATCTGCGAGTTCATCCGTGACAGGTCACGCTACAAAGGTCAACATCATCAGCGTATTCCAACTTGTTCATCTACCCACCTCAGCATGATTCTAGGTTTTAATATGATGTTTAGCAGAGAGTATGACTTTATAAGCCAACGTCCATTTCGACGGTTTTAAAGCATGCCATCAACGGCCTTAATTACTGCTGTAGAGGCCTCCTGAATGTAAAAGGTAAGGGCCAAGCTAATTATATGGAGCCTGAGCATATTGATCCAGCGGGACGAGCTTTCTAATCATTGGCCTCATGCTGATAAAGTGTACATGGCGGTAGAAGTCAATCTGTCAATTCCATTTCAGGCAATATGCTGTACATGCACCGATGAGTTCTCCTCAGGTTTTTGCTCCTGCAGCAGGGACCTAATTTTAACGGACGTGTTCTCTATAGGCTGTACTTTGCACAAACTGGAGCTGGACCATGTTCTGAAAAATGTCATCTTGATTTAAATGTGTTCTTTTTCATCCTAATGAAGAGTGGTTTTTCCAACTCCCCCTTGTTCCAACTGCTAATGAGAATACATGGGGAGAGTAGTGGAAAACTTTTGTCCTTCAAGTTGGAAGCAGAAAAGATTCAAATTAATTCACATGAAAATGCATGTAAAGAAATGTTCTCGGCTTCTAACTCTGTGCCTTGCTGACCTTTATTAAATTAAGTCTGCTGTTGCTCGCTCTCTGTCAGCTCTGTTCATTATTTGTCTCGCCCAGCTTTTCACTCGTTGTGCACTTTCACATCAACTTTATTTGAATGAATTGTTTGATGCTAATAAGCCATCACAAGATTTTGATGAAAAGGAGGAACCTGAGCAACTTTGTATTCCCTCTGAGCTCAAAACTAATTGCCTTTTAATTGATAGTTTTCAGCTTGAATGCAGCTTTTTTTCATTGTCTGTTTTGTGTCCGTGTTATTCTGAAACACCCTGACCTGCTTTCTATTGGTGTGGAGATGTGGCTACACTGAGTTAGCACAGAGCAGACTTCTTTTCATCATTGTCACTGAATATCAATGGGAGCCCGGTCTCATACAAAGAGTGCGTGAACGGCAACCTGTACAACTCCGCAATTAGACCATTTGTTTTTCTTCTCTTGCTGTGGTTACTTCAACGCTTTAATCCCACAACTTTTTTTAATTTGTTCAGTCGTGCTGCTCGTACTGTATCCTCTTAGTAATTCTTCCAATTCCCTTCACATTGTGCTTGTCTGTTTGTATCTGTTTGACATACATGATTAGATATGTCTTAGCATGCTGTAGTGTGTGCCATGTGTGAGCATATTGGAAATCATATGCCCATGTGTGTGTCTAGGAGGCCCATTGCCCCTTGTCTCAGCAGGCCGCTGGTACACTGGCTCCAGTGTCTGGTGGCAGCTGTCTCTCTGTGTGTCCCCGTTTCAGGTGACAAGGTAGCTCCTCATGTCATATCATTGTTCTGGTTCAGCGCTCAGACACCAGTCATCTGGCTCAGCTGCTCACCGTGAGACCGAGAGGTAGC